>VDFB02252616.1:161996171-162143246 GCA_007258455.2 Sequoia sempervirens | reverse complement strand
TTTTTATTGTTTTCAATTTCCTCCTCAAATTTTCTTGAGTGCGGGGAGGGTATTGAGAGAATGGTGGGGCGGGTTGATTTTTGTTGTTGAGAGTTTGATTTTGTTGAGGTTGATTTTGTTGAGATTGATTTGTTGAGGATTTGGTTGAGGATTTCCTACAAATTAAAAAAAAATCATTCATTTCTAAACTAAAACAAACAAAATCAATTTAAAACAAAAAAATTCATTACAAATACCAAACAAAACTTATCTCTTGCATCTTTTCGTCGTCGGGGTGCCATATTTGTGAAGAAAATTGAACTCAAGTTGATCAAATGTGAAGTAGTCACCTCCTCAACAACGCGAGCGCGTAGTGCAGGGTTCTTGGCCGCGGGCAGAAATAGAAAACAGTAAAAATAGAAATGAAGAATGTTACTTTTTTTTTTGCTTTTAAAAAGACAAAACGCATTCGCGTTATAACGCGAACGCGTTTTGTCTCATTTTTCACTTTTGTGGCCACAAAAGTGCGACCATCTTGGTGCACTTACCCTTGTATCTCACCAAAATTCACTTGTAGAGCTCTCCAAACTTCTTCTTCTCAAAATGCAATGTGACAAATGAGGAATAGAAGTAACCTTTTAAATATCATTCACACACATAACTTTTTATCACAATAAATGCTTTTTCCCTAGGTCTTTTGGATACCCTGTTTTCATAGTCTATGAAATAAAATTCTTCTACGACCCTCCAATTTTTTATAAATTTCCTCCACAAGTGTTCCCAAAATATCTATAGATCATTAATGCGATTGTTACAATTTTCCACATTCTGTTACCAACTACCGAAAGGAGGGGGTAAGAGATTTTCTTGAGAGCTCCCCCTAGGCTAGAGGCCTTAAACTAATTCCTGGAGGAATTTCCAGCACTAGATTCTTGTGCAGATTCATTTCCTGCATCAGAAAAAAATTTCTTCACCCATGTCTTCTTCATTTGATTCTTGATCCCATCTGCAGTAACTTTTCCTTTTCCCTTATCATCCTTTTGCATATATTTTCTCTTTGTTTACCAGACCCTTCCTACTTCTACAAAATCTTGCAATGTGACTGGATTTGTTACATTTATAGCACACAAAATTTATTTGTCCAAACCAGTTATTCCATTGATTTTTTCTTGATTTGCACTGGTTAGTAATATGGCCAAATCTATTACAGGCATAACATCTAACATTTCTATTGAAAAAGTTGTGTGCCATATTTCTGTATTCAATTGACTTATGACCATACTTATTACAATTGAAACATTGACCAGAGAATGATGGACCACTTGAATTCATTCTACTTCTACATTGAGCAACCATATGACCAAATTTATTGCAAAAAAAGTAGTATCCATTAAACTTTTGAGCATTTGGTTGTCTTATCAGATACCTTCTAGCTTTGATCATCTAATTTCCTGGCCTAAATTTCCTTTGACTAGACCTAGAGCTTTCTCCTTTCTCATATCCAAGACCTTGCTTGTCACTTCCAATCTTCTGACTTTGAATCAATTCATCAAGCTTAGCTGAGCTAATCTTAAACTTCTCCTTTTATTAATTTGCAGTAGCAAGTTCATCCTTGAGAATAACAATCTATCTTTTAAGCTCTTCTTCATTGTTTCTGGACTGTTGCAATTCAAGATCCAACTAATTAAATCTACCATTAATTTTACTGCATTCATCAAATATTTCTTTCAAGTACTGAGTAGGATTATATTCATTCTTATTTTCTCTTTAATCTCCTTGGTCATCCTCATCACAATAGATTCCATCTCATGCTTTAGGATAGCATTATCTATGGTGAGCTTTTCACATTCTTCTATATTATCCTTCAAGGATTGACTTAGGTATTGGGTATGTGCAGGATCATCATGAAAAAAACAGGCCCTTAAGTGGCAAAAAAATCAAAAAAAATAGTGTTAGGCAACTTGACGTAAAAATTTGAATAAGTTATCTATATTATTTCAAAAATATGTAAGAACAGAATCTGTAGAAAATTGAATGTAGTTTCTAAACTAATAGGTTTATTTAAAAATAAATAAAATCTATTTGGTGAAAATTTGAAATTTCAATGCAGTAGTACTTAAATTTCAAAGGGAAAAATAAGAAGTAGGTGTCTGTCTAACCACCCTAACCATAAAAAATGATAATATTTTTTTATAAGATTTTATATAAAGTAGAAGACTCATGTCAGATGTGATGCATATTTTTTTGTTTCCAAGTAAATAATTAGTTATGAATTTTTATTATAACTTTAAAAAATATAAAACTCATATGTCGACCACCTTAACTTGGTCAAAACTTCATGAAATTTATTTTTTATTTTTAATCTATAGTATGTGAAGCATAGAATGTGATGCATGTTTGATTCAAAAATGTGATACCGTTTGAAAGTTATAGATGTTTTTCAATCAACCTATCGATTAAGACTTTAGTCTTAATTCTAATAGAAAATAAATAAAAATTATTTATTAAATTCAAATTAAAGTATAATTTATATTGGTAAAAAGTTGAGAATCTCCTCAAAAAACCCTTTTCGTTTCATCAATTTTGGGTAAAAAATAGTTATTAGCCACATACCCTACAAATACCCATAATATTGCCACTTTTTGGCCCATCATGATCCTGCACATACCCTATTCATCTTCCATGCTTTTACTCTCTTTCTACTTGAGTTGATCACAAAGATCCTTTGTCTTTCCCCTAGACTTATTGATTTGATCTTTCAGTGATTGAATTAATTTCTTAGCATTCATGAGGTTTACTTGCAATTCCCAGACTTTGGATTTAGACTAATCAAGATCATCCAGTGCCACCAAAAGTTGTTGTTGAAGATTGTCAAAATACATTAAATCACCTTCTCAGATCTTCCCCAAGCTATTAAACTTCTTCCAAGGAACTAGGCTCTGATACCAATTGTTGTTATCAAGAAACACTGAGAGGGGGGGGGGGGTGAATCAATGTTCTACAAAATTTAACTTCATTAACTTGATCTTTAAACCACTTATAGAATTGAACTAAAAGAAAGATGCAAGAACACAAGAAAATAAACCACAACACCATAACACAAGGATTTTTATGTGGAAACCTTATTAGGGGAAAACAATAGTGGAGGTTAATCCACAATATGAGTATACTCAAAATAAGTGTTTACAAATGGGGAATGCACATGCATGCAGGCACACTGCCTAGAACTCATTGCTCAAATACAAAAGGCTTACAACCCAAAAGAAGACTCACTGTATTACGGTCATAGATATACAACTGGAGGGGATGAACTATGAGATAGCATCTGCTAATGCCTGATTATAGTTTTGGTTAAGCACATTGATCACATTCTTCACATTTTGTTTGATTCTACTCTTGAAACTCTATTTGCTTTAATTCAAATCACCAATCTTTGTTTTGCTTAAGTGAAACTACACACAATCAATCTATATTCCTTCTTTCACATCATATATCAAAATGATATGAATAATCGATTATATATATATATATCCGCAACTAGAGATTAGATCAACTACATGTCAACTTTGACAAAATATGAAACATGCACAAATTGTCATCCCAAATCCATAAACAGTTATCAATGTGAACTAAACAATTTCAACCAAAACATAGTAAGGACCCAAAACAAAATGTCTTGAACATGAAAGACCTTAAACAATTATGCCTCAAATATACACAACACACTATACTCATCTAGTTGGCCTTTCTACATTGTTAGACTGGAAATAAATAAACCAGATCTTCTAACTTGCACACCAATCAATGCAAAGACATATGATTCAAATATAAGATAGTTCATACATCAAAATACCTTCCCTGAGATCCATAATAGAAAATATTAATAGGAAATTACATATGAGTCAATGTACACAACTCTTTCAGATGCCCTATTTTAGCTTTGATAGTCAACACATATCTTCACTCTGACTACTAGTGTAAGAAAATACTAAGATGTAGATGGGATTATTGACTAGGGTTTCCATTAATGACAACACTATATGACTTGCACATTGTCTCTTGCCAACATTTACATCATCGGATTTTCTTGTTGTGGTGAAGGTTGAGAATCGTCATGCATTGCTTGAGGTATATTTGGATTTTGATTTTTTATATTTTTCTTTTCTTCCTCTTGTAACAAATGAGAAATAGTAAAACTTCTATGCCTACACTCTCTTGCATTTAGGTTTTTTTTTTTTTGTTTTCAAGTTTTGATTGTGTAGGAGTAGGTTTATCAACCATAGGTTTCTTTTCTTCCCTTAAGGGATGAATGAAAGGAACCATGGGAGGTTTTTCAACCACTTTCTCTTTAGCCTTGTAAACTTGTTTGATTTTAGGAGGCATAGTGGGAGTTATTTGGTTATCTTGTGGTGTTTTATAGGAAATGGGTGAAGGGTCCTCTATAGTTTGGTCTTTATTACTTGGAAGAGCTTTTGTTTCAATCATAGTTTCATCAAGGATAGGAGGCTCAATTGTGGGTTGAGGTATATTAATAAGGGATAATTTTGTTATGCAATTTTCCTTAAACTTTTAATAGGATTTAAAAAATAATTCCTCACGAGGCCTAATAGGTTCCATAGGTTCAAGCCAAAAGAAATTCAATGAGAAATTTCCATGAGAAGACACTATATTAAAGACACTATGATGCATAGTAAAGATTTTATTGACAAATGGAAAATTTAAACATTTATGCACTACCAATAGGAAAAATTTCATGGAATTAAACCATGGGTAGCCTAACTTTACATGAAATTGGTTCATCGATGGGATGATGGAAATGAGACACTTGATGTTTCTGGTCCAACTTTTAAAGGAATAGTTATAATCAAACCTATCTTAGGGAAAGAAAAAATTATATGTTTTGATGCATACCTTTTATTTTTGATAAATATCTTGATAAATATCATGCACAAATGAGAATTCTTAAATGATCACATTCTTTACACAAATGGGATCAATTAATACCCCATTAGTAGGCTTTCCATTGATTCTTCCAACTATGTAAAGAGGACCATCGGGTGTTATATCTTGTTGTGAGAAAGCAATGTCAAGGGGAATTTTGGTTAGGTCCAAGTATGAGGTTGAACTTCAATGATTCCAATTAGATTGTCCATGGGTATGTGTAGGATCATCATGGAAAAAATAGGCCCTTAAGTGGCAAAAAATTCAGAAAAAATAGAGTTAGGCAACTTGACATACAAATTTGAATAAGTTATCTATATTATTTCAAAAATATGTAAGAATATAATTTTCATCAAATTGAATGTAGTTTCTACACTACTAGACTTGTTTATTTAAAAAAAAGAGAACTATTTGGTGAGAATTTGAAATTTCAATGCAGTAGTACTTAAATTTTAGAGAAAAAATAAGTAGGTGTTTGTCTAACCACCCTAACCACAATAAAATGATAATATTTTTTTATAAGATTTTAGACATAAGTAGAGGACTCATGTCTAGATGTGATGCATATTTTTTTGTAATTTTTTTCCAAGTAAATAACTAATTATGAATTTTTTATTACAACTTTTTTAAACTATAGAAACTCGTATGTTTGACCACTTGGTAAAACTTCATGAAATTGAATTTTTCTTTTTTTAATCTTATATTATGTGAAGCATAGAATGTGATGCATGTTTCAGATTCAAAAAATGTGATACAAAAAAGCTATAGATGTTTTCAATCAGTCTATTAATTAGGACTTTAGTCATAATTCAAATTGAAAATGAATAATAATAATTTATTAAATTCAAAGTAAAGCATGATTTATATTGGTGGAAAGCTGAGAATCTCCTTTAAAAACCCTTTTCATTTCATAAATTTTGAGTAAGAAAAAAGTCGTCAGCCACATACCCTAGAAATACCCATTATATTGCCACTTTTTGGCCCATCATGATCTTGCACATACCCCCATGTTTTTCATGTTATCATCACTCATGTCAACATTCATCACATCATTCTCTGTTTCACTAGCTTTGACAAACATGATGTTATTATTTAGCATGGGATTCATAAATATTTGAAAATTTTGGTTAGGAGGGGCTGCAAAATTATTACCTTGATTATTAACACTACCAATTTTAATGTGACTAGAATGAATGAGGTCTTGTACAATATGTTTAAGATGCTTTCAATGTTTTGTATCATGTCCATTTTTTTTGTGAAAATGGAAATGGTATTTTATCTATATTTTAGAGGTAATGGTCTAGTAGGATTAGGAGTTGCAATAGGAGGTAAGGAAATTTAGTTCTTGTTTAAGAGCTGCAACACGGTGTTATTAAGGGTGTCAAGGAGAGGGGTGAATTGTCTATTTCTATCTCCAAATGTGTATGGATTTTTTCGTCTTTATAGTATCCACTTGAGTGTCAACATGTTGAGTTGGTTAAGGGGGATTAAGTTGTAAGAAAATTGTTTCTTGAATGATTGATCTAGTTGGTTTGAGGCAAAAATTTGGATTTTTTAGGATAGCTAGAGGTAGTTTTTACTTCACGACTACTAACCAAATTTTGGTAATCATGAAAGTCAATACACAAATTTTCAAAGGAAGGAAATTTCAACATCTCAAGTTTAGTTTGGATTTTATTTTTCAAATTGGAAATAAACATTCTTTGAAGGTCAACACTAGGAATCTTAATGTTTATTTGTGAGTAAAGCAATTGGAATTATCCTATGAAATTAGTGACCTTTTCATAATCCTTTTGTTTACATGTCATAAAATCAGCTAAGGTCATCTTAGGACCCATATGTGTTTGGAAGTGATTGAGAAAGGCATCAATAAGTTCATTGAATGAATGTATTGAGTTATTCGGTAAAGAGAAAAACCATTCCAAAGCGGTACCCTTCAAGGATCTAGGGAAGAGTTTAGCCAAGAGTTTATCCTAAAAAATGAAGTCACTACATAGGGTTGTGTATGCAAAAACATGGCTAATAGGACCTACTTTCCTACAATATTTCTCAAATCTAGGAATCTCTATACCTTGTCGCATTTGTGTTCTCAATATCTCCAAGGATAAGGGGTTTCTTTTGACATATTGTGAAGGTTGGCTATTTTGATTTTGACTCAATGTAGCAATTTTTTGTTGGAGGGATGGAACATTTTATAAGAGTTGGTTAAGAATGGGATCATTGTTAATGTTGTGAGATTGAGGTGAATAAAGTAGAGGTGTATGTGTATTCAAAGGGCAACTGACTTGTAAGTTTGTGAAGGGAGAAAAATTAGGAGATATGAGATTTGAATTCACAAAGCTAAAGGGATTCCCATAGGAAATACCTAAATAAGTATGTACATTGCTAGTAGGTTGTATGGTTGTTGTAATAGTTGGATTAGTGTATGTCAAATAGAGGTTATGATTATGGAAGGAGGAATTGGATCTCCAACTTGAATTTGAGTACATCCCAAAGCTTGAGTAGAACTAGTCATTGTAGGGACATGTTTAATAATGATATGAGATAGACTATGTACAAATTCCTTTCCTTGTTCATTTTTAATCATTCTCCTCATGTTATCTATGACAGGAAGCATAGTACCAACAATGTATTCATAACTCACAAAGTCCTGCATTTTTTAGTTCTTCATCCATTCTTCTTAGGTTCTCTTGAGGGACATTAGCAACCATTGTGTCAACATCATTCACATTGGTTGTGTGTAGGGAGGTCATGGGAAATGAAGTTTCAATGGTATGTTCCATAGTGGGTTGACTAGTGTCAACACTATGAGTGAAAGAGTTAGAAAACCCAAGATCCACAACAAGCAATGTACTGTGGGATGAAATGAGTCTCGAACTACATCTCATGATAGTTTTGGCAAGAGGAAACCAGGTTGTGAGGCTCATAAAAGTTTCATAAACCCAAGGTGCACCCAAAATGGATAATAGGTAAAATATAATCGAAAACCCTAGAATGTAAAGTGCAATGCAAGTATGTAGAAGAAATTTTTAGATTTAAAACAAGATAATTTTATGATTATTCTATGTAAACACTTGAAATTAATGTCTTTTCGATGCAATTTTGAATTCAAAAATTGCACTAAATTTAACAAATTAACCTTAATATGAACTATGGATCACATTTTCCTTCAACCATTTTGGTTTTCAGCCTTTACTTCCTTTCCCCTTTACAATGGCTCCATGCCCGAAAGGAAAGATTACTCTCGCATAAAGGTGTGCAATGCACTACATGGTGGATGTGCAGATTTTCTATATACCATTTTCCTTTCAAGCCTGAACTGAGACATGTGTCTGCTTGGTGGGGATTTCCTCAAAGTTGTTCTCATAAAATATAAAATCACCCATTTAATTGCCATGTCGACAATTTCATCAGGTGGATCATATCTTCTGCGAATGTATTTTCTTTTTGGGTAGAGTTTGTTGGAGAGCATGATGGAGATCTTACTTTCATGGTCAAACCTTCGAGTTGGTGCCATCATTCCTCATAGCTGATTGGATCATGTTTTAGATAGGTTGTGTTAAGATCTGATTGTCTTCTGATAATGTATCTTCACAAAAATTCTATAGGATTTTGAGCCATTAATGAGCTAGCCTAGGACTTTATGAGCAACGATCACTATAATCTAACTAGGCCCTAAATCATATTGTAGTCAATCAAGTGTAAACATTTGGAGTTTGTTCATCTCTTTTGGTTATGGTAGTGGTTCTTTCTTTTGACTACAAAGATGTGTTTGCAACAGTGTAAAGGATATTATTTTTGGTTTAGTTTAGAGATTATTTGATGATAGGTTTTCATAGAGCACTGCTTAGGCTCTATGACATGTATTTATCAAGACTATCAATCGGATTCGAATTCGGCCTTTTTTCTAAGTTAGTTTATCACAAAAATAGATATTATTAAGGAGAAGATTTTGAAATTATGTATTTTATGCACTTTATCATGAATTCCCATTTCTTATATCACTTATGCTAAAAGCTCTATGTCAAGTTTCTCCCAGATAGTCTAGATAATTGTTCTACATGTTATTAGCTTATGTGTTTAAAAGTTATCTTTCAAAAAAAAAATCATGTTATTATACTCTTTCCTTTTTCTATAGAAGATTATGTTGAAAGACATATTATGTTGTAAGAGCAAGGGTAGTCCTATGAATATCTAAATATCTTGATAATCTTTGGGGTTTATTTTTTCTATCAAACCTTAATAGACGTTTCCCATGGGGAGATTTGAATTACCACACTATGCTATTCCTATCCTTTTTTGTTTCATTCTCTTCCCAACAATGAAGGGTTTTTGGAATTTTGTGTCTATTACATCAAAAATAGGAGATTGCTAATCTTTGAAATATTATAAAAGCTTTGTCACATCACATATTTTTATTTTTCTTTGTATTTCTCTCCCCCTTTTCCTAAAAACCCAAAATAAGAGCCAACTTTCTTTAAAAATCTCATTGGTTATTCAGTGAGGCACAAATTGGTCCCCAACTTGCTGAATTTTCCATAAGGTTGTTCAGAGAGGCACATGATTTTATGATCAAAATTTATTTTTCTGGCATGCCTAATGGGACTAGAAGTTTTTCAAACATTTGATTAGAAGTGAAAAATATTTCAAATCAGAGTAAGAAAAGAGAGTAGAAAACTCATGCCCAGAGTTCAAACAAGAGCATCTTCTATAGAAAATTTCTAGTACTCCCAACCAATTTCTTCGACACATAGGAGGATACAACTTACATGTTCCATATCACCTATCAGGAGCAATAGAGTAAGAAGTGGTAACCCATAATCTAGAGCTTTATCCATGCCACCGAGAGGTCGAACCTTCCAAAAAATTAGAATATCTATCTACCCTACCCATAGGAATTTGTTCTCAATGGACCACTTAGGTGCTCTTGCTCCTAAAATTTTTGTAACCTGGGATAGTGGTAGCAAGTTACAACCACCTACACCCCTAGATGTATGGCCCACCATACTTGCCAATGCTCTCAAGGAAATCCTGAAGTTTTAATAGAAAATATTTTAAAACCCCTTCTGAACATCTCCAAGATATTGTAGAAGTTTGTAGAGTACATAACATTGTGGAAGAAAATGTGGCTCTTAGATTACTGGTCACGTCTTTCAAAGCGAAGGCTCATGCTTGGTATAGATCATTGGCTTCTAGTTCCATGCGCTCTTGGTATCTGTTTGAGGATAAATTATTTGAGTACTTCTCAAAGAAAGGAGATCGTTCCTCCTTGCTACAACAATTAATTACTATAAAGAGAATCCCTCAAGACGTCATGAGCGATTTCAACACCAAGTTTCACAAAACTTGGTATAGGATTCCTATGATAGCCAAAACTCTTGAATTTATGGAATTCATGTTCTATCTAAAGGATTTCAATTCATATGTATTTCAGTCATGGTATAGTCAATGGGAGGAGATACCTTGCATGATGTATACGATCTAGTTGTGCACACAGATAACAATTGGATTGATGTAGGGAAGCTTCCACCATGGTCGGTGATGCCCATGTTCATTGAATTTCTAATGGTCCCCAGGAGGAGATGACTCCTAGTACTCCTACCCCACTCCCCAACTCATTGGCCACACCACCTCCATCAATGTATGTGTACCCAAGTGTGTAGCCAAACATGTCAGGCTCCTCTTCACTAGCGGAAAATGTCAATGATATGAAGAACCTTATGTTGTCTTTCGTGAATGAGCTAGTTCTTATCCGATGTCAGCAGATGACACCTCCAAAGACTCCATGAAAACCTATCAAGGAGGAAGGTTATCTTATTAGTAGAACACATATCAATTAGCTCTGAAGGGAAGTAACTAACAACAAGTGTCTACAAACTAGTTAGTCCCAGTAACCATGCCATTTTAGACTGTCAAGAATACTCTTAGCAAGGATTTAGTCCCAAGTAAAAAAAAACCTAGCAAAAGATGGGAACATATGGTGCTTCCCATGTAATGATGGTCATATGCCCTGTAATTGTCCTAGGGGAAATCTTCAATAGAAGATAGCAAAACAAAGAGACCAGTGTGTGTTTACGAACATAGAAGAATATTAGTCTCTCAGAATGGAGAATGCCCACTTTAGAGTGAAAATGCAAGGGATGTTAGAAAAAGAGCATGATATGTCAATAGAACAAGCATTATTTTCTTAGATAGAAGAATAAGACATAGTATTTGCAAATGATCTTCTGGTCCAACTAGTGCCTTGTAGTTACAATCATACTGCAACACATGGTCCAAGAGAAGACTCATAGGAGAATACGTGCAATGAGCTCCACAATGTATACAACCACAAAAACTACAAACACAAGTAGAGAAATCCTCAAAAATCTAACCCACTCAGTAGTCGCAAGCTCTGCCATTACTAGAGAAAGATATGGGAAAAGAACTAATCCCATCGAAGCCAAATCAACCTCTTCCTAAGAAAAAAGAGATACCACTATTCAAACCTAAGGTTTCGCCTGTCGAAATGCTTAATGTGGTGGAGCAACTAAAGAAGGAACTTGATAATGTGTCTCTGTGGGATGTTATATCAATTCCAAAATAGAAGACTTTGCTCCAAGAGGCACTGAAGAAAGAGGAATAAATGTTGTGGATAGATACAATCCCATTGTGCAAACAAGATAGAGAAAAAGGACCCACATCAGATCCCCAACCTTTTGGAGCCACAACATACGTGAATTCCATGGAAAATACAGATATAAAAAAGGTAAGAAAACTAAAGCCTACCCCTTTCTTTTTAACACTTATTGTGGGAGATAAGCTTTTACACAATAATATGATTGATTTCAGGAGCTAGTACCAAGGTCATTCCCAAGCAAGTGGTCAATGCCTTGAAACTTAAGTACGGGCCTCTTGAGAATGGGATCATGCAATTAGAAGAGAAGAAAGTCTTGACCATCAGACACATCAAGGATTTGTCTTTGACCCTTTTCTCATGTCTGAGCCAAACCATCACACAAGAAGTAGTCATAATAGACATTCCCCCAATTTTTGGGATGTGTCTTTCAAGAGACTTCACAACAAAGCTTACCAAATATTTGGCACTTGATTGGTCTCATTTGATACTAAGGAAAAAGCATGGGGTGAAGATGAAGATCTTGTCCAAATCCTTGCACCCTGAACACATAATAGGTAATGCATTTCTATGCTTTGAAGCAACACATACCTCCTTCTTGAAAAAGGAGACGTATTGCATAAAAATGCTAGAAGATGAGGAGGACACAAGTGATCTGACCCCTAAAGAAGAGGTCCTACTCAATGAGTTTATTGATTTTTACCCATTTGAGAATTTTCATGCTATCGAGTTAGGAACTTATGTGATATTCAACGATGACCAAGTCTTCTCAAAATTGGTAAAATAACAAGAGGAACCTGGTGGACTGGGTGATAATAGTCTATGGACACTATATTTAAATGGTTCCAAGTGTAAAATTGGTTCCAGAGTTGGCATCCGATTACTGTCTAAAACTAGATCAGATACCCTACAAGTCTTTTGCTTCATGTTCTCACACTCAACTAACAATGCAAAGTATGAGGATTTGGTCCATGGTTTGATTCTCCTGGAGCAGATGGACATAAAGAGAATACATGCATTGGGAGATTTAGAGTTAGTCATAAACTTGTTTCATGGAAAAGTTGCCATAAAAAATGTAAGAATGAGGTCTTATAGACACAAAATATGGGATTTGATCGAGAGCTTCAAACTTTTAGCATACATGTAATCCCACAGACCCAAAATTCACTCATAAATTGGATGGCTTTGATTGGCTCACAGTTTGAGATAGCCCTCAAATAAAAAAAATCTAGAATGTAGTGCATACCATATTTCGACCATCAATACCCAAAAATGATCAAAATTGGCAAGTTTTTGAGGACAACATTCAGAATTCTATTTTTCTACAAAAGTTGGGGAAAGCTTCTGATCATTCACAGTCTAAAGCTAGAGGGTCTATTTAAGGACAAGTAATTCAATTGAAAAGAAAAAGGCTCCCATGAGGCTTGATTTCTCTCAAAAATCTCTTTGAATGTGAGGATGTGAGAAATAACAAGCAAAGATTCACCACCGATGAAGGAGACTATGAAGACTTTGATGTTAGAAAAGAAAAAAAACTAAAATTCAAAAGAGACATCTCACAGGTGGATGAGGAAATATTGAAAGGTTTGTGTGCTAAATGCAATAGGGTCATGGCATGGACTTACAAAGATATCCAAGGATATGATATGGGCATCATTCAACATACTATCAACATAGTTGAACGCTCAAATCCCATCCAACAGAAAAAAAGGCTAGTAAATCCAAAAGCTAAGGCACTGATGGTGCAAGAGATTACAAAATTGATCGAATCAATGATCATATATCTGATCAAACACTCCACTTAGGCATCCAACCTTGTACTAGTGCAAGAAAAAGAATGTCGACATTCAACTTTGCATGGATTTTTGGGATTTGAATAAAGCTTCATTAAAATATCACTACCCCTTGCCCTCAATGGATAAAATTCTACAGACCATGGTTGGATTGGAAATTTTCTCACTTCTTGATGATTTTTTAGATTATAACCAAGTTTACGTAAAGTAGGAGGACCAACACAAAACAATGTTCACCACCAAGTGGTGATGATTCACATATGAAAAGATGTCCTTCAAACTCTCCAGTGCAAGGGCTACCTTTCAAAGAGAGATGGATATTTCCTTTAAAGAATTGATCAATAAGATCATCCTAATATATATATGGATGACCTATTTGTCTTTTCTAAATCGAAAGATGATCACTTCAATCATCTGGAAATGGTCTTCTAGAAGTGTCAATAGTTTTGCATTTCTTTAAATCCTAATAAGTGTGTTTTCAGAGTACAACAAGGAAATTTGCTAGGCTTTGTGGTATGAAAGGAAGGAACAACCATAGACCCTAAAGGGTGAAGGCTATAATAGAACTACCACTTCCAGTCAACTAGAAGAGGCTACAGTCCTTTCTAAGAAAAAATAACTTCATCAGTCGGTTCATTTTGGACTTTGTGGGCATTGTGAGACCCATCACATTGATGTTGAAAAATGACTCAACATTTAAATGGAATCCTAAAGGTAAAATCACTTATGAGAAAATAAAGGCAACGATCTCCATAGCTCTGATGTCAGCCAACTCAGACTTCTCCAAAGATTTCCTTCTCTACATTTATAGTGGCTAGCCCAACATAGCTTCAGTGCTCACTGAAAAGGATGAAGGAAGCGAAGAACACCCCATAGCATTTCATTCCAAGCAAGAGTCTCAAAGGATATGAAACCAAGTATAACTTTGTTGAAAAATAGGGGCGATCCCAGAATACTGGTTTACAATTTTTGGCCAAACAGGACACTGAACTAATTTTTTCTAACAAAATCTTCACTTTCAGACACCTATAGCAGCTAAACCGTGAGGAATTTGAAGATGATGAAAACTTGTTATTTGTGAAATTTTGTTTGTAGATTCTAAATATTTTTTTTTCAAAAATTTTGGAATCATATTGTGCTTATTTTTCTATATCCTTCAAAAACTAGTTTTATTAGTAAACACCATTTTTAATGAGCGACTCTCACCGTATAACACAATTTTTTTTTTGTGAAGGCTAAAATTCTATTTTTATTTAATTTATATTTGTAACTACAATATCTAGTGCTTCCAATTGGTTTCACAGTGTTTTATTGAATATTTTTTCCTTAATCAAGTTTCAAAGTCAAACCAATTACAATTCAGACATAGGGGGACTGTATAACACATAACTTTGTTTGTATGTATTGAAATTCAATTTTTTTTTTGTTGGATCAAGGACTTCAATATATGGTGCACTCATATTTTTCAATTTTATTTTATAGTCTTCTATTTTTCCACAAGTGTAGAACAAAGAGCTTGATTTGTGATGAAAAACCTACATTCACAAGAAATAAAAAATAAATACAATAATCAAATTAAATTTAATTAAAATTATACTTTTTTGGAAGCTTATAATAAGGACTACATACTTACAAAAAATAAATTTTAAATGAATTCATTTGATTCCCAAATGGTAAATCAAAAGTTGTTTTTTATCAACATTTTGATAGGTGTAAAGGAGACTTCGTTATAGGTATGGTTTAAAACTACCAGGGTTCTATCCAAGGGGGCTTGGTCTAAGGTGGTTTGATCAAAACCTCTTCAATTGTAATCCTTTAAATAGAAATTTTCAAGGCTTAAATAATTATATTTTCTAAAAATATGCGATTTAAGCAAAAATTAGAATCTCCTAGAAAGTGTAAACCACTATTGTGGCAACACCCATAGGATTTTGCTATCATCAAGAGCTTAAAGAAATTTTGACACCTAGTATCAGCCAACAAAATCACCATCCTCATCACCCACCCAAGCATTGGGGAATATATCACTGAAGGCAACATAATCGAGAAAAGGGTCAACTAGATCACTAAGATCCTAGAATATAATGTGAAAATATGACCAAGCTAGTTTGAGGGAGATACCTTTATGAATACCTTGTGTTAGAATTAGTCTCTCGGTCAGAAGAAGAGACTAACAAGGTCTATACAAACTAGTTCAAGTTTGATGAGTCATGGGTGGCTAATTAGATGTGATTTATGCAAACTGGGAAATATTCGATAGACATCCTGCCTCACTGCTACTACTAACTACAAGGCACCAGGTATGTACTAATCAAGAAAAAAATATTTAAAATAAATTATGATGGAGTCCTTCTCCATTACATAGAAAATCTATCTGCAGAAGGATTCTAGGCTAATTCCATAGCAGCCCCATGGGAAAACACTTTTCTATGAAGACCACCACTTTGAAAATAATCCAGGAAGGCTATTACTGGACTTTAATATTCTCTGAGGCTATTCATCTTGTGCAGAAGTGTACTCAATACTGATATTTTGTTGGCAAGTGAAAGTACTCTACCATGCCATTAAGCCCGATCATGACCAAGAAACCCTTTACACAATGGGGTTTGGATTTTGTCAGGATGATAAATCCCATCTCCAATGTAGGCCACAACTGGATACTTAGAGTGATTGACTACTTCACAAGATGGACAAAGGCCATCCCCTTAAAGAATTATACAGAAGCAAACATTGTAAATTTATGTAAAGAGTTGGTATTAAGGTTTAGTTTTCCCAAAACTATCATTTTCAACAATGCACGAGCTTTCATAAGCTTTGGGATGTCAAAATTTTCTCTTAGGCATGGGGTCTACCTCAAGACTTCATCTAATTATTAACTGCAAGGAAACAGGCTAGAAAAATCAACTAATAAGAACCTGATTAGGTTAATAAAGAGCATTGGGTTGGAACACCAAAAAGAATGGCATAAGCATCGATGAGAAGCTTGATAGGCTGACAAAATTACACCTAAGAAGATCTTGAAAACCTCCCCTTACGAATTAGTGTATGGGAAGGAGGTAGTTTTACCCATTTCCATATAAATTTTGGCACTACAATTATTAAAAACTTTGGATGTTGATGAAGACAATAGAATGAAAGTAAGATTGGTGGAGCTCTTAAGCCTCAAAGAGAAAAAAGAAAAGGAATTAGATGCCATGATTATATTTCTAGCAAGTGGTCAAACATTGGTTTGATAAAAACACCTCCAACCCAAGTTTTAGGGAGTGGAGTATTGTGCTAAAATATGATGAACGAGATGCAAAACTAGTGTAGCATGCAAATTTTGACTCATTGTGGAGGGGTCCCTTCCACATCCATGCATGTAAAGAAAGGAATGTGTACGATCTAGAGGATATGAATGGTGATGTTTTGGATATACCAATAAACAATATTCATCAAAAACTATTTAATTAAAGTAAGTGCAAGTTCATTATAATTTTGCAGTTATGTACCATATGTAAAATGTTGTAAAATACATTTTCTTTTTGTGAATAAAGCCATGAGAGTGAACGAAAAACAAATAATAGAAAAGTACTATATATTATATTCATTGAAATATTTACAAAATGGTACATGCTTTCGAGCCTAAGGCTCTGAGAAAAGCTTAAAACCTTCTCATTTAAAAACCCAAAATTACATCTTCAAAAAGAAAAAATATGGGGCAATATGAAAACAACAGAATGAAAGATTAGCCTTTGTCAATCAAAAGATTTTTTTTTAGGTATTCTCTAGCAAGACAGTAAGGCAGAAATGGGGTTATCAACACACAACACACAGTGGAAGTGGGCACAAAATGAACCTTTAATCCTCAATGCTAGGACTTTAGACCAAGAATTCAAAGTGGGTTTTCCACTCAACCCTAGGGAAGTTCTCCAAATTGTACGTCCTCAGCAGGAAAGAGGCCACAAGTTAGGATAGTAGCTAATGGCACTCTAGGTGAATTGTCCAAAAGTCTGTAAGAAAGGGAAGCTAGGGAACTGCTTCTGCATAGTTGACGTGCCTTCGAATATTCATGGTGGATGGATTACCAACACGAAGGATTACAACTTGGATGATTTTTCCAAGCCAATCTAAGTACACAAAATCAAACATGGCGTGAAATAGTTCTATTATCTAGGGCTCAAAGATGTCCAAATCAAGCAAGGAGGCCACAGATCGGGAAACGACTTTGGAATTGCATCGCAACTAGTTTTTGTCCTTCATGTAATCCTTCTTGAGCACCCACTTGAACATTACGATGAAAAGGTAGTCATTCTTCCCTATTAGACGTTATATCCACTCATACTAACTTCCCCTATGAAGGAGTTCTATAACTTCCAACTCAAAAGTTGAATCAAGGTATCTAGAGTAGTCATAATGGCAACAGGAAGGCTTATAGACTAGCAAAGAGGAAAATGCAGTGGAAGGAGCTCACCAACTCAATACAGTATTAGCGAGTATTTTTGCAAAATGGATGCTACTATTTATAGAAAAATGTGTGCCAGGGAGCTTGGCAATGAAAAATATATCTCCCATCAAACAAAAACATAAAATATATTAAGGTGATGAGAAGTATAGGGTAAATCATATAGAATATCTCTAACCAAGCTTTGAGAAATTAATTCGAGTGTTGGGAGTAAATGCTCCCTTGAAAAATTTCTTGACATGTGTCTATGATCATCACCAATGCCAACCTACTTACCTGTGTGAAAAGACATGTCATAAAAGGATAAACCCTACTTAATTAAATGCAAATGTATTTTCGAGGTATGCTTCCCATCACGTACAAAGCATACTTCTAAGGAGTATAGGCCCCTACTACACATGTATCACCTCACTGGAAGCACTTAGTAGGCCATCGGTAATGATAACACATTTATTGCTTGTATGTTTGAGGAATGAATGCACCGATTTTTTTTTTTTTTTGCTAAGTGTTAGATTTTTTTCAAGCAACTATTGCTCTAAAAGAGGATTTTGCAAATCCTTCCAAGAAAGCAATAATGGTGGAAGCATCATCCTCTTGTTGAGAGACTGGAGTCTCATTCGCAAGGTTGGGATACACCAACATCTTTGGAGAAGTTTCATATTCTAACACCCTGATGCCAAAGGACCAGAGCTTTGTGCATACAAAATCCATACAACTAGGCAACCCCATCAAGGATGAGGTAGTAAAATATTTTTCAAACAACATTTACAACCAAAAACTATTTGTAAACCCTAAGAATCTTAGGGAAGGAGCAATGAAGAGAATGTTTGTGCATGGGTCAATGGATGGTTTTGCGACTTGTCTTTGGCATTGTGGTTTTCGACAATTCATGTTTCCCTAGACACCTTCATTTCTAGAGCTTGTTAATGCATGTAGAGAAAGAATGGAAAAAGAAACTAGGGTTATTACTAGCAATAATATAAGGGTTACCATCAATGCAGTGAAAATCTAGGGTATCCTATGCATCCTTGTAAATTTGGAGGTTGAGTGATTCTAAAGGAGAAGAATGGAAGATTTCTGGAGAACCTGGGATAAGCAGTTGAAATTATATAGATTAAACAACTAAGGGGTTAGATAACAAACAACTGGTCTTCCCATTGGTGCATAGAGAGTTCAAATCAGATGTGCAGGCCATTTTCTCAATGCTGGCCTTTATTTATGGCCACAAAAGTGATGAGGAGGTCTATGAGTTCCAAATGGGTTTAGCCTTCATGCTCAAGAAAGAAAGGAGCCAAAATTATTTTTATTTTTCCGATGCAATCATCGATGGAATGATGGAACGATTAACAAATTATAGCATTTCCTTTGAGTTTAGTTATTCCTCTTTTCTAGTACACTTGATTTTACACTAGAACCCTACAAATTTTTGTTGATATTTGTCACTCAGTAAGTTTGATGTGGTAGGGTTATACAAGCCAATTTCATCCTAGACCATGTTCTTTCAAAAATATGGGACTACTAATCATTTGTTGATTATTTCCTACAACCGATACCCTTGGATTTGTCTCTGCACCCTCTAGGAAGGTTCTCCCTTGAAGGTTTGGAATAGATGAAAAACCACTAGATCCTACTAGATTATTTCTTTGGAGAAGATTTTTTTTCATCAAATCTCATAATTTATTGGGGAACCTTTTAGGCTTCTTAAATTTATAACAGACACTTTGGAGGCATGTCATCAAGCATCCATTTCCAGCAAAGCTTACGGTAATGGGAGACACAAGAAAGTGATTTACATAATCTCCCTTACCATTTCAAAAAGTTAGATAACACTTGTGAAGCAGGATGAATAGGATGTGTTGACTAGCAAGTTGGCTTGCCTAGGCTTGGTCCTTCTTTGTGATAGTTGGAAATACAATCTTGATAAGTTTCTTCTAATTTCCAAACATGAAGAGCAGGGGTATTTTGTGTCAAGGAAGAACTCGATAGAGGAGGGGGAAAATATCTACATTGACCTATCCTTCATACCATTTGAATGACCCTTATGACTTGAATTCTATCCCAAAGTGGAAATTTTTTGACAAAGCATGTAGATGGGCCAGTCCCTTAAAAAAATTAAAGAATTTGGGATGGTCAAAGAGGAAGAAGGCTGAAATCTGGATGTATCAACAGGAAATCAAGAACCTCAATGCCCTATATGGAAAGGTCATGACAGCTAATGAGTGTTTTAATGAGATATATAATGGTGAGGCTTGACCTGATAATATCAATCCTGAGTTAGATCAAGAGATGGAATATGAGAAAGCACCAATTTTTGCCCCATCACCTTAGGAGCTCGATGTAGGAAAAAACAAGGGAAAGAGGTCAAAACACAAAGGATCACAAATCACATCCTCCACCAACACCCTACCAAAGGGAAAGAGGACTTGGCCATCCCCAAAGAGATCTGCCATAGTTCCAAAGAACTAGGGTTCATTGGGATCGACTGCCAAAGAGTCTAAATCAACTAGTGCAACCTTTGTAAAGAGGAAACAAGTCTAAGACTTAGGAAAACTAGGTCTATCAAACAAAGGGGATGAAGGAGTGGACTCAACTCTACCAAGATTTGCGGCCTCAACAATCTAGATAAGCATTGCACCCGCCATCCTTTCTTATAGTGCATCTTTAATTGCTACTACCCCCTCATTTGCTAAAATAAAATTTCCATCTATAGGTTCTGATGTTCTCATTCTTAATACACCCTCAGGAATATTTGACAATGAGCCCCATGAAGAAACCTCACATGTCGAACGAGCATCTTCTACTTCAGTCACAATTAATTCTTTGATTCCCTTTTCAAAGGAAATCATTGTAAACACTAATACACCCATGCTACCAATTTCATTGTCCCCATTTGATTCCTAGTAAATACCTATTTTTCTACCCACTTCCCCTTTTACTCTGATGGGTGTCCCTCCTTAGTCCATACATGGCATTCTTCCCTTTTCAATGATAATGCTTCCTTCTGCCTCTCTGCAACCTTAGACGACCAAAGCCTCTCCTTCTGTCACCCTCTTTGGTCTCCCTACTAGTGTTTCACTTGCTGCACAAAGTATTGAGTCCCCACAAAGCCTTCAGACTCATATTAAAGCAACAAGGTGGGATCGACAAGCAAGAAAGTAAAAATTGTAGGGAAAGGCCATGGTAATTCTAGCTACTTAGAAGTTGGAATTTTTTTTTGATGAAGAACATACTTCCCTTCTAATAGAATCTATGAGGCTATAGATGTCCAAGCTAGAAGGAGAAATGTAGTTTTAGGATTACGATGTCTAAGCTATGGGTCTAAATTGAAGTGAAACCCTTACTCATGACAAGGTATGTTTGGCCAAGGAAACTTAGAAGGTGGTCTACACTGACATGAAAAGCTAGACAAAAAATTGAAGAAGAACAAGGTAGCATTAGTGAATGTAAAATCCATAGTGGAAAAATTGTAGGTAGAAATTGTTGGTCATCAAAGCTTACACTTCTTTGATAGTCTTATGGGAATTTTAGTGAGTGGGGGATAAATTGCATTTCACTGAGTACCTCCAGGTTTTTTATAGAAAGTCAGCTCTTCTTTTGGGGTTTTGAGATAAGGGGAGAAGGAAATGTAAACATAAAACATAAAAGGTGATACACCAAAGCTTTTACAATATTTCAAACCCAAATTATTCCTATTATTAATATAAATAGACATAGAATGCCGCAACCCCTCATTGTTGGAAAGAGAATGAACAACAAAGACTAACTTTAAGCATAGTGTAGACTTTCAAATCTTTCCGTAGGCAGTGTTCATTAAGGTCCAATCAAACATAAAGATTTATTATGAGTAAAAGAACAATATTTCAGAAATCATATGAACTCTATCTCCCAATACAGTATAGCACAACAAAATAACAACTTTCAGAAAGCAAAAACGTCCAATGACATAGTCTAATTTTCCTAAGCCACTATTCTACCATACATGGATAAAGCATAGAAATCCGCTACTTAAACTATCTGGATACAACTTTCAAGACATAGTGTTTCATTCAAAATGAAAATATAAAGAAAGAAAGCTTGAAAAATTCCATACATGCACAGTCTCAACAAATTTTGGGTATGTGTAGGATCATGATGGGCCACAAAGTGGCAATATGATGGGTATGTGTAGGGTATGTGGCTAACAACTTTCTTTTTACCCAAAATTGATAAAACAAAAAGGGTTTTTAAAGGAAATTCTCAACTTTCCACCAATATAAATTATGCTTTACTTTGAATTTAATAAATAATTACTATTCATTTTCTATTTGAATTATGACTAAAGTCCGATTGATAGGTTGATTGAAAACATCTATAGCTTTCAAATGGTATCACATTTTTTGAATTTGAAATATGCGTCACATTCTATGCTTCACATACTATAGGATTAAAATAATAATGATTTTAATGAAGTTTTGACCAAGTTAAGGTGGTCAGATATACGTTTTTATATTTTTTAAAAGTTGTAATAAAAATTCATAATGAATTATTTACATGGAAAAAAATTACAAAAAAATATGCATCACATTGGGACATGAGTCCTCTACTTATATCTAAAATGTTATATAAAAAATATTATCGTTTTATTGTGGTTAGGGTGGTCAAATAGAAACCTACTTCTTATTTTTTCCCCAAAATTTAAGTACTACTACATTGAAATTTAAAATTTTCACCAAATAGATTTAAAAAATAAAATTAAACCTAGTAGTTTAGAAACTACATTAGATTTTCTACAGATTCTATTCTTACATATTTTTGAAATAATATAGATAATTTATTCAATTTTTTACGTCAAGTTACCTAACTTTGATTTTTCTAATTTTTTTGCCACTTAAGGATCTGTTTTTTCCATGATGATCTTACACATACCCTTCTGAATAGTTTGTACCTTAATTATAAAATAACTTTGAAACAAAGGTTTTATGCCAATCCGACGATAGTTGAAACCTTAATAGATATAACATGCCAGAATAAAGTAGTTCTATAACTTGTTTTTAGAAATAATTCTAAAAACCTTAAGAAAACTAAAGAAACACTTATTTTGACATAGAAACTATCACTTGGAAAAAATATATCATCCTTATAAGTTCTTTGTCGTTTCCCTCCTTTAATAGCTAGAACAAAAAATACATACCGCCTCAGCTCAGAAGTAATTTCTACCAGTTGTCGACAGTTGATAGCACATGATCCAATCATAGACCCTTTGTTAGGCAACAAAAGATCTTTGATCATTAACTCATAGCTATTGCATTAATACTCTTTAAATATTTTAGAAAAGATAGAAGCTCATACATGATCAAATCCTAAAAAAAATAGCCTGGAAAAGGACCCAGTTGACCAATCACATCATTCCAATGCATCGTCTCAAAACTTCCATCCCAAACACCGAGGAAAAGAAAAGAAAAGGCTAGCCAGCCTTGACAAACTCCTCAATCAAATAAATTTATAGGTGGTGCAAATAACTTATGGTGAGGAGATGACATGTCAACAAGGCAGAAAATCTTGAGCTTGCAAATATAGCTCCCAAGAAAATTCCTAACAAGTAAACACGTGTCTCGAACATTCTCTCGAAAGGAAGATGAAAGGTAAAAGTTGTGTAGCCACCATGTGGCGTATTGTGCATGTTTCTGATAATTTTATTTGAGGGCGTGTGCACCTGATACTGAAGGCAATTAGGCAAACCAAAAATAAAAAATGACTGAGGGGAGAAAAAGTACTTCACAGTTTTGGTGACTCATAAGGGTTTTCACTTTGTGAAGATTCAAAACCTACGCCTCTATTTTTTCCTGGAGTTTTTTGAAAGTGGTGCACTAGGCCTCCCAATTTGCATTAGTTGGTAGAACAAGGGTTCAGATCTACCTTTATGCTTGTTTGAGATTAAAAACCTCCTTAAAAGAGATGGCACCCTATATGAAATAAATCACACCTAGGTGATAATAGAGCTGAGAAAGAGGGTAGATTTCACACTCATCATCATCCACTTTGGGTACAATACTTGAGCGTGGAAATTCTACAATGGTTTGGATCTTGCATCAGATTTTATCATTGATTTGTTGTGTTGGATTGTCTCATTGATTTGCTCCATCATTAGCACATCTTCATCGGGGGAAAGAAGAGGAGGAAACCCAAAACCAACCAAGATGACACAGTACTTTTTGATATCACTCACCCTTTTATTCAACACCATCTAGTGATCCTTAAATTTTTCCACAACCATGTGGTAGTTGATAATCTCATTGGATTTGACAGAGGTGACCCGTTGATTGGGAATTATCGCTCTTCTAAGAACTTGATCAGTGATGATGTTCAATTTGGAGATGAAACTTTGGGAATTCACCACTCAGGATGAACATTTTTGTATGAAGTGATCAGCCATCAGACCAAAATTGGCATTCAGTTAATGAACATCCCTTTAAAATTGTATGGCGGGTCCCAGCACACATATGCTAGTCGCTATCTGCCCCAAATGCATAGCTATCAACCGCCTCGTTATAGAGAGGGATCTAGATCCTCTTGCAACAATTAACTCCTAGTTAAACTTAGCCTCTCTTTCTTTGGTGTTTTTATTGTGCACCTTTCTGATAATTCTATTTGAGTTTAGGTGCACTCAATACCCAAGACATTTAGGAAAACCAAAAATAAAAAAATGACTAAGGAAAAAAAAGTACTTCATAGTTCTGGCGACTCACGGGGGTCTTCGCTCTGTGAAGATATTCGAACCTAGGCCTTTGGTTGTTCTTGGAGTTTGATGAAAGCAACATGCTAGGCCTCCCAATCTACATCATTTGGTAGAACAAGGGTCTGGATCTACCTGTATGCTTGTTCAAGATAAAAAAACTCCTTAAAAGAGATGACGCCCCATCTAGAAGAAATCACACCTAGGTGATAATAGAATTGAAGAGGGTAGATTTAACTCTCAACATCATACACTGTGGGTACAACACTCGAGCTTGGAAGTTTTGCAATGGTTTGAATATTGGGTCAGATTCCTCATTGATTTGCTCCATCGTCGGTGCATCTTCATCTGAGGAAAGAAGAGGAGGCAACCCGAAACAAACTAGGACAACAAAGTCCTTTTGATATCAATGACCCTTTTATTCAACACCATTTGGTTATCCTTACATTTTGCTGCAACCACATGGCAGTTGATGATCTTGTTTGCTTTGACGGAGGTGACTCGTTGATTGGGGATTCCCACTCTTTAAGAACTTGATTAGTGGCAATGCTCAGTTTGGAGATGAAACTTTGGGAATCCACCACTCAGGGTGAACATTTTTGTATGAAGTGATCAACCAACAGAACGAACTTGGAATTTAGTTCCAGAACATCCCTCTAAAATTGTAAGGAATTTCCCAACACACATATGCTAGTTGTTATCTACTCCCAATGCATAGCTATCAACCTCCTCATTATAGAGAGGGATCAAGATCCTCTTGCAACAATTAACTCCTAGTTAAATTGAGCCTCTCTTGCTTTGGTGTTTTCTTCTATTTGACCCTTCTCCCAAAGAGTGTTTTCCAACTTAGAGCTCAATCTTCCAACTTATTGTCTTGACTCTTCTACCTCAATCTGGACCCTTCAAAGATCATCAACATTGTGGGATTTGGCATCACTTAAGTCTTTCTTTAAATTTTCATTTTTAGCATGAAGCTAAACTTGCTCATTCCAAGCCTCTGCAAGCAACCTGGACATGTCTCCTTGTTGGCCTTGAATTTTCTTCATATGGGTTACTTCAGCATCCTTGGCTTGGATTTCATTCTGCAGTCTACTCACTATTCCTTTTACATTTTCCAACTCAACATCACACTTCCTTAATTTCTTGTCCAACTATTCATAATCAAGATATACCACCCTTTGCATGATTTTGGCTAGGACCATTTTATTGCGTGGGCAAGTTTCACTCAAATCTAGGCCCACAACATGAACATCATAGTCTTCCATCTACATTTTTCCTTTGGGCTTGGAAATGAGAAACCTCATAGTGGTAATAAGAAAAGAGTTTTTCTCTTCATTAAAACAAGCTTCAATCCTCCTAGTGGTGGGCCTCTTGACACTTTTTGACAAAATTTCCTACTTCTTGGCCTTTGGTCTTGTTTGGTGGCATCGAAATGACCCTAGAGAGTCTAAGGGACATTGTCACTTTGAGCTACAATGGGAGCACCATGGGGTAGTTTGAAAAAGGTGATGATAGGGGAAACTTTAGATGTGTGAGTGTGGGGGGATGCAAAGGGAAACATGATCATAGGAAAAGGCGGGATGCCAAACAGAGTAGGGGAAGAAACAATAGGGGTAAAAATGGAAAAAGGCGAATGGAGAGGTACTTTTCTAGAAGTAGATGGGCTGAGAGTAATGGGAAAAGTAGTAGTTTCAACAATTCCAATGGGGGCCTTTACAAGGCAACTAATGACACATCAACGACTACGATGGATGATGCTCCTTCGGTGTGTGGAAAAGTTTCACCAGGTTCATTGACAATGGCATGGGGTACATCCAACATTACAAGTTTGGGAACCAAAGATGGAAGATTAATTTCAATAGGAGGTAGGGGGTTGACCAAAGACGCAGGAATAGGAAGAAGAGGGGGAGCAAAACTTACCTGAGCCGTAGCCGATGAAATATTTCACAGGGAAGACACCACTTCTTCTTCCTCTCGGACTAGTATATCAGGGGCACCCAGGTCTTGGATCCTCCTTTTCTTTGTATGATTAGGAACAACACATTCCTATCCCCTGCATATAGAGTAATCTAACATTTGACCTTCAACGACCGCTGAGGATCCTCTTGGGGATTGTCAAGCCCCTTTTTCTTTGCTTCGGGCGCGAGACATAGATGGAACTTGTGCCCCCCTGGCCTTCAATCTCTTCGGTTGTCAGCTTCTTGAGGTCTAGGAATTAGGAGTGAAACTTTCTCCTCCATAATTTCATGTCTCGTCTTAGGATTGCTATTGTTGGAATTAGCCTCCTTATCATATGTGTCCTCAAATTCTTCATCAAGTTGGAATCTACCAAACAAGGCACTTGGATTTCTCATTTCTTGTGGGAACTGTGCCATAGAAAAATGGCCCATTGTCATTTTCATGGCCTTTTAGGTCTTGTTTCATGGTGTTGGAACTATGTTGCTTTGATTTTATGTTGTATCATGGCTTGAAGATGCTTGTTTAGGTACTAAAACTCAAAGAACATCTTGTGAAGGTGTTGTGAAGTGTTGTAAGACATTTCTACATTCTTCTACGCTCTATTTAATACAATTCACCTAAAAATCACCTTTTCACTCATCAACAAGTCCTATTTTGAAGTGTTGTAAAATCTTGTAACAAGATTTCACCATTTTCTAGACACATCTTCACTATTTACACCTTTTTCATGCTTTATTTGTCCCCTTTATGCCCTCATATGCTTGTATTAAGTGCATTTTTGAATGTTATCCCAACAAACCATATTAAACACAAAATTTTTCCCGACACATAACTTTAGGTCCTAGGTGGGACCCATTCGCCTTGGGTGGCAAGTGAGTCCCCATTGACTCCAAATTCAAAATATTTCAAATTTCCTTCCAAGATTTTATTCGAATTCACTTGATGTCAGCCTGTGATGAGCTATTAATGGATACTAAGGCACAAGAATTGTATAAATAATTTTTTTTCACCTCCAATTCATTGAAGCATTCAATCACACATTCACTTAAGCAATCAAGAACTTTACATCATCAATTCAAGCACTTTAAAAGTACTTTGAAGCAACCATTGACATTACTTCAGATTTGCAACATCTAGGGTTTGGTAAGTTAATAGCTATTGCATGTTGTTAGTTTATCATTCCTTTGCGTTTCATTATATTTTCAAGGGTTTAATTACCAAAAGTGGGGTTTGACTAAGGCAAACTGCTATTCACTAACCCCTAATCATTTTTCCCCTTGTGCTTGTTTGTTTGTAGCTTTTGTTTGTATATTTGATAGGTTATTAGGTGTTGAAGATTGATTTTAATGTCAACTAGATGCTTCAAGTCAACATAAGTCAAATTCAGCTTGGAGATGATTATTTGTCCATTTTTTTACATATTTGACCTCGGCAACCCGACAAGCAGACATTTCTAGATCTAGTGTTGTAAAGTTGTCTCCTGTTTTTTCAAAAATTTGGGAGAGGATTGATTTTCCACATATGGTGAAAGAGTCCCACCTTAGGAATGGAAACTTGAGTTTTGTCATATTTCAGATCCCAACAGACAAAAACTTGTTCCCGACACTTTTTAATCAGTAGAAGGACTGATTCGCCACCTCGGGTGAATGAGTCCCACTATGAAAAATCAGTAAATTTCATTAGCATCCAGAACATTCCAAAATAATCCTACTTCATCCAGGTGCACTTAGATTTACCCCCATTCACTATGTTCTGCACATTTCTTTCAATTTCTTCATTTTACATAGTTGTTTGCATATCACATTATGTTTTCAAACAAAGCATAAATATTAGTTTTGCATCCATTTTTCAGTCATCTAGCTTATTTAATTGCATTCAATTAATTTCATTTACATCATCACATCACACGCATCCTAATTTGAGCATTATATAAGCATTTTTGGACCTAATCTCTCTCCTTTTAGGTGAAAACCCTACGAGTGCAAGAGTAGCATTCAGGTCTCAAAAATCTATGTTTCATTTTGGTGAACCTGACTCTTGAAAAATTTTCATTCATTGCATTGTAGTTTGCATTTGAATTAAGGGTATGTGCAGGATCATCATGGAAAAAACAGGCCCTTAAGTGGTGAAAAATTCAAAAAAATTAGAGTTAGGCAACTTTTCGTAAAAAAATGAATAAGTTATTTATATTATTTCAAAAATATGTAAGAATAGAAATTTTAGCATATTGAATGTAGTTTCTAAACTACTAGGTTTATTTTAAAAAAAAATCTATTTGGTGAAAATTTGAAATTTCAATGCAATAGTACTTAAATTTTAGGGAAAAAATAAGAACTAGGTGTCTGTCTAACCACCCTAAGCACAATAAAATGATAATATTTTTTTATAATATTTTAGATATATGTAGAGGACTCATGTCCCAATGTGATACATATTTTTTGTAATTTTTTTTCAAGTGAATAATTAATAATGATTTTTTTCATTATAACTTTTAAATTTAAATATAAAAACTCATATGTCTGACCACCTTAACTTGGTCAAAACTTCATGAAATTCAATTTCTTTTTAATCCTATAGTATGTGAAAAATAGAATGTGACGCATATTTTAGATTCAAAAAATGTGATACTGTTTGAAAGCTATAGATGTTTTTCAATCAACCTATCAATCAAGACTTTAGTCGTAATTCAAATAGAAAATGAATAATAATTATTTATTAAATTCAAAGTAAAGCATAATTTATTTTTGTGGAAAGATGAAAATCTCCTTTAAAAACCCTTTTCATTTCATGAATTTGGGTAAAAATAAAAGTTGTCAGCCACATACCCTACACATACCCATCATATTGCCACTTTTTGGCCCATCATGATCCTGCACATACCCTTAACATTCAATTAGCACATTTCTTTCTTATTTCATTTTATGAATATTTCATATTGCATTAGTGACAACTCCATATAACTTTTGTTCTTGCATTGCATCATATTGAAAAACTTCAAATTTTGCATTTTGTATTTGAAATTGCAAACTGTAGATCATTTATTTATCACCCTTAAAACTATGAAAAATACTGAAATTTTTTCATACTGGGACTCATTCGCCACCCAGGGTGAATCAGTCTCTCTGCATTTTTCAAACAACATTTCTATCATTTTCCTGCATTTTTGTTTTCTATATTTAGTTTCTTGTTACAATCAAGAGTACTTTTCTTACTTGCATTTAGACACCTTAGATTAACTTGCATTTCATTTAACCCATCCTTCATGGAACTTTTATGAGTGTTTGGTACCCCATTGCTAATAATTTAGTGAGAAGAAGTTCTAGACTCATGGCATCCCACAATAGCACTTTCATTATGGACCTTGGGATCTCATGAGCTCCTACTCCTAGTATGGAAAATGGTACATTAGGCACTGAAAATACCATTACCATGCCTTCCCCCTTTCACCCAATCAATATTAACAACCAAAACAATTCCCTCCCACAAGAAAAAGTAATTAACATTCATGAGGACTTTGCACATTTACAACATGATTTGGTAGTTGAAAACATTTTTGCCACTGCCATACCTACCATTGAAAACCTTCATCACCTCATTGAGAGTGATGATAAACATGCCTCTTCCAATACCCAATCTGTAAACATTACTACAAGTGAAGGAGGTTCTCAAGTTCCTCCCCCTACCACCATTGCATCCATCCCAACTTATACCAATCTGCAAGTCCACACAACTATGCATCAAACTCATTATGTGGCTACTTGTTTCCCGATTCCAACTAGCATTCTTACTTCCTTTGTGGCATCACAAGTCCTTTACACCACCTTTACACCCCTTAGTGTTCCTTTCACTTCACCAAATATCCCTTACACTCCACCATTTTCCCTTCCACCTCAACCCACTTATCCTCACCCTCTTCTTACAGAACTCCTTACCTCTATTTCATCCATGCAACAAAAAATTTCCACCATAAGTCAATGTCAAACCACTCCACCCACATATCTTGTCCGCAATAGCCCCTTATCCTTAGAAATATTATGTACCTCGATGCCACAAGGAATAGAAATGCCTCAGTTTGAGAAATATGAAGGAAAAGGAGACACTATCAACCACGTTAATGCTTATACATCTTTATGTAGTGACTTTTTCCTTGACATAAAACTTTTAGCCAAACTTTTTCCAAGGACCTTGAAAGACACCGCATTAGAATGGTTTTCCAACTTGCCAAATCATTCCATCCATTCATTCAATGATTTGGTGGAAGCTTTCATTCATCACTTCCAAGTTCACATGACACCTAAAAAGACAATGGTTGACCTTATGCGATGTAGACAAAACATTGATGAAAAAGTGATGGATTTCATCTCACGTTACCAATCCTTATATGCTCAAATTTATGTCAAAATTCTAGATGCACATCTATAGAAGATGTTTATCAAGAATTTTCATACCAACCTTCAGGATAAACTTACCATGATGAAATTCCCTTCATTCATTCATTTACTTACAACCTTGTGTGATTACCAAATATTGATTTCAAGTCATGATTCCAAATCCACTTCTAGCCGAGTTGACAAACCCAAAAACAACAATTAAAATAAAAATGACAGAATTTTTTTTTGCAAACCTAATCGAGGCTTCTTATAGTTTCACCCATCTTTTCAACCACAACCACAACCTACTCCACAAATTCAAAATTCAATCGCCGCTGCCAAGGCAGTCGTGCCTTATCATTATGGAGATCCAAATAGAAAATTCACTCCTTTACCTGATACTCTCAATCACACAATGAACCAATTAATTCAAAAACACATGCTTACTTTACCACACATTCTCCCAATTGATCCAAATAAGCCCTTACCACCCACCTTTAAGCCCAACACTTATTTCCATTTTCATCATCAAAATGGCCACGACACTGAACATTGTAAGCATCTTAAACATTTAGTCCAAGACCTCATTGATTTAGGTGAATTGACCGTTGAGGGTGTTAATGATCAAGGCAATAAATCCATTGCACCCCCTAACTAGAACTTGCAAGTTTTCACCAATCCTATGCCTAAACACACCACTTCTTTTGTCAAGGCTAGTGAACCTTCAAAGACTGATGTAATGGCTGTTGATACAAATAGTGAACAACACGATACAACTCCTCTTGTTACCCAAGCTAGTCCTATGGATGAATTTGTGGCTATGATAGATATTATCCCTTGTAAGGGCCAAAACACTAATTCTCTTGATATTAATTTTTCTAATAAAGACTTACTACAAAATCTTCTTGATGGTCCTTTCTACATACCTAGCATAATCTATGATAAGCCCACTAATGGGATATTAATAGATCCTGCTTGTGGTGAGAATGTGATCACATAAGAGTTTCTAGTATTGCATGAGCTATATCAAGATACTTATAATAAACCCACTGCATGGATTAAAACAAATTTTTTTTGCATGCCCTACGGTTGGATCGATTGTGCTACCGTTACAGATAGGACCTAAAACTTTGGATATAACATTTTCAATTATCCCACAATCTAACCAATTTCATTTGAGGCTAGGCCACCTTTGGCTTCACTCAATGAAAACAGTCCCCTCAATTGTTCATAAGTGTTTTAAGTTTCCACATGATAATACAACATTCACTATACATCATAGTGGCTTTAATCCTTTATCTTCCAAAGGTAAATTTTCATTAGAATATTTTTTTCCTACACCCATGGAATCTATTACCCCTCAAAAGAACTTATTTTCCATTGTGTATCAAAATTTTAAAGCCAAAAGATCACTGAATTGTCTCTTTGTAAAACATCCCCATCCACCTCCAAATCTCCTATCCTCGATGAAACCATGCTTAAACCTAAGTCTAATATTGAACAAATAATAAAACCTTCTAAACAATCACCTCTAGACACTTCCCCGCCATCATTTAAATGACAAAGGGAACCTGAAACAAACCCTACTTAGCCTCCTCAACTTAAACAAGTATACAAAGCAAAGGAAAAAGTGATTGATCCGTCTTCCTCAGCTTCTTCTAATGTTCTTTCTTCAGAAATAGATGATCCTATGGTGATTTAATCCACTCTTACACCTCAACAACTCCAATATAGAATAAAATGAAATTGTGGTGCTAGGGAACATAGGAATCACTATCATCTCCTTGCTCGTCAATCTCGCATAGAAGAAGATAAGGAAAATCAACCTATACCCTTGATCAAAGTGATAGATGACAACTTTCCCTCTCTTGACCTACCACAAGATAGTCTAGTGCAACAATCACAACAAAATGACCAGTCCAACAACCAATGCTTTTAGTACACACCGCCTTAGAAATCACCCTTTGTCCTCCTATTGTTATTAATCTTGATGATGAGGATGATGATGTGACGATAGCCAAAATAGACGAAGAAGTGAATAATAATATTAACTCTTTATTTTCATCTACAATGAGCCTAAATGATAAATCATCACAACCAAGTGAAGAAGCTGGTACAACTCCTAGTTCGACACTTGTGATTCTTCCTTGGGATAGTCTACCACCCTCACATTACACTGAACATGATTGAGAGATAGACGACTTGTTAGATGGATGACTTGCATTTTCTTAGCTAGCCTCTCTATATTTTTCTTTTTTTTCTTTTCATATGTGTGTTGTGTTCCCATGTATTGTGTGTTTAATGTTTCCTCTCTTCATACACTTCTTCTATTCATATCTCTATTCTTCTCTTTGTCATACTTTGTATTTTTCTCTTTTTGTTTTGTTTCTTCCTTTTGGGGATGACACAAAGCGTAAAGATGGCCAACGTCTCTTTGATGTTGACCCAAACAATCCCTTTCCTTTTTCTTTGTATTTTTCTTGTGTTTTTCCTTTTGGGGATGATGCAAGGCATCAAGACCAACATGTCTCCTTCATGTTGACCCAAAATATTTTTCATTTTCGTCTTGCCTCTTCATTTTATTTCTTTTCACTTGTGTTTTCCTTTTGGGGATGATGCAAAGCATCGAGACCACAATGTCTCTTCCAAGTTGACTCAAAATAGACTTTGTTTTTCTTTTGTTTTCGCTCTCTTTGTGTCATTTTTCTCGTTCTATGTATTTAGGGAATGATGATAGTTTTTTCGCTCTTTCATCACAACATTGCAGCAATGAACATACTAACCCCAAATCCATAGATCCCTCAAATGTGTTTTGTGTGTTCTCTTTTCTGGGGGGAAACTCCTTTTCTTTCTTTTTTTTCCATTTTTCCTTGACATGACTCAACCTAACTTCGAAACATATGACATGTCATAGAGCTTTCCAGGTTGGATCTCATGTCTTGTTTTCTTTTTTCTTTTTCTTTTCTTCTCTACTTTAAAGTAATTTCTCACAAAACGATGTGTAGCAATTCCTATAATATGGGGGGCAAACATTACCATTATTTCATGTGCATTCTTGGTTCCTAGCATAGCCTTGTCATTTACATGATGCATTTGTTACTTTGTGGATGACATTGGGTATGATGTCCTTCATAAGTGTGATCTATCTCAAAATATTACATTCCTCTTGGTGGCCTGATGTGATGCACTACATCCCCTAAATTGTGAATATATTATTCTTTGATTGGTCCTCTCTTGCAAACATTAGACACAATGTTCCCTAAGTGATTGACCTTGCATAAATTGAACAAGACTCCTTCAAAATTCTTTTACATTTTACACTTTTACATCTTCACATTTTACATTACATTTTTACATTTTTGCATTTCTGTTTACCACCTTGCATAACACAACTTGCATGATTGTGGTACCCTTTCCTTTCTGTTCATGGTATTTTCTTTGTGGCACCTTGTTAAAGTTATCGAACGGGTATAGCTTTGACATGGTTGAGCCGAAAGCACACCTAGCGGCATGAATTTTCCCCATAGCCACCTTTGTGTTTGTGAGTGCATACCAACTTGCGCATGTATCTTACTTTTTGGGCTTTCTCACCTGACAGACAACTAGTTCTGTGGCCCCAGAGTGAGTACACTTTGTTTTTCAAATAATTAGCCTAGATCTATTTTCACAACTAGTTGGATAGATGATCGAAGCTTCATCCAATTCTCTTTCAACACTTGTGTGTTCCTTTGTTCTTATGCTTAGTTTTCCATGGGATTTTCATCCTGGGGGCTTGATTATCCCTCTTGATTGTTGTATTCCATCTTTCTAATGTAAATACATTCGAACCCTTCCCTTGATGTTCATGGATACTTTAGTGTGAGTTTGAAGTAAGTTCATCCTCTCACTAAAGTGGGGGCTAAATGTGTTGTAGAAAAATGGCCCCTTCTCATTTTCATGGCCTTTTAGGTCTTGTTTTATGGTGTTGGAACTATGTTGCTCTGATTTTATGCTGTATCATGGCTTGAACATACTTGTGTAGGTACTCAAACTCAAAGAACAACATCTTGTGAAGGTTTTGTGAAGTGTTGTAAGATATTTCTAACTTCTTCTAGACTCTATTTCATACAATTCACCTAAAAATCATATTTTCACTCATTAACAAGTCCTATTTTGATGTGTTGTAAAGTCTCTCAACAAGATTTCATGCTTTTCTAGACACATCTTAACTATTTAGACCTTTCTCATGCTTTATGTGTCCCCTTTATGCCATCATATGTGTATATTAAGTGTATTTTCGAATGTTATCTCGATAAACCACATTAAACACAAAATTTTTCCTGATACATAACTTTAGATCCTAGGTGGGACCCATTCACCATTGGTGGTGAATAAGTCCCCCTTGGCCCTAAATTCAAAATATTTCAAATTTCCTTTTAGGATTTTATTCAAATTCACTTGATGTCGACCTGTGATGACATATGAATGGATACTAAGGCACACGAATTGCATAAATAAGTGTTTTTCACCTCATTTGAACCCACAATTCATTCAAGCATTCAATCACACATTCACTCAAACAATCAAGCACTTTACATCATCAATTCAAACACTTTTCTAGCACTTTGAAGTAGCCATTGACAATACTTCAAATTTGCAACATCAAGGGTTTGGTAAGTTAATAGCTATTGCATGTTACTAGTTTATCATTCCTTTTCATTTCATTATCTTTTCAAGGGTTTAATTACCAAAAGTGGGGTTTGACCAAGGCGAACCCCTATTAACTAACCCCTAATCATTTTCCCCTTGTGCTTGTTTTTTTGTAGCCTTTGTTTGTAGATTTGATATGTTATTAGGTGTTGAAGATTTTCTTTCATATCAACTAGGTGCTTCAAGTCAACATAAGTCAAATTCAAGCTTGGAGAAGGTTATTTGTCTTTTTTCTGCAAATTTGACCTAAGTAACTTGACTAGCAGGAATTTCTAGATCCAGTGTTGTAGAGTTGTCTCCCAATTTTTTAGAAATTTTGGAGAGGACTAATTCACCACCTATGGTGAATGAGTCCTACCTTATGACTGGAAACTTGAGTTTGTTAGATTTCAGATCCTGATAGACAAAAACTTATTCTTGACACTTTTTCACCAGTAGGACTAATTCGCCACCTTGGGTAAATTAGTTCCACTGTGAAAAATCAGTAAATTTAATCAACATCTAGAACACTCCAAAATCATCCTACTTCATCTAGGTGCACTCAGGTTTACCCCTGTTCTCTCTATTTTGCATATTTCTTTCAATTTCTTCATTTTACATAGTTGTTTGCATATCACACCATTTTTTCAGACAAAGCATAAATCTTAGTTTTGCATTCATTTTCAATCATCTAGCTTAGTTATTTGCATTCAATTAAGTTCATTTACATCATATCACATCACACACATCCTAATTTGAGTGTTACATAAGCATTTTTGGACCCAATCTCTCTCCTTTTAGGTGAAAACCCTAAGAGTGCAAGAGTAGCATTTGGGTCCCAAAAATCTATGTTTCAGGAATGTTCAAAATTTAGCCTTCTTCCTTTTCGACCATCCCTTATGCCTCATTTGCGCATTGAGAGATTTTATCATTGGGAGATTCCTTTGATACTGTGCCTAGGGCTCATAAAAACTCAACCATTTTGGTTGTTCTTCTGGAATGCGAGCCAAGTCAATGTATATCTCTGCACTCTCCTGAGAAATATTTCTCCTTCTTTGTAAATACTCCCTAAACTCGTGCCTTAAATTGAAGCGCCCATTTGAGTTGTAATTCCATTTATCATAAATGAGGATGAAACCTAGAGCCACCATTAAATTCGTGATCTCATCTTCAGCCTTCCGCTTACTCAGTATCACTTGACTCTTTGCAATCGTAAGGGGAAGATTAAAAAGATTTTCTTTATTACTCCCAACACCATAAATCCTATCAATAGTAGATACTTGTCGACAAGCTTCCAATGCAAAATTTTTGTTTGTCACAAATCCGGGGGATCAGAAAACCTCCCCAGAGAAACCATATAACCTAACAAATGTGAAATCCTCACCTAGGAAGTAATCCACTAGGAAGGTGGATGCTCCATCCATTCTATAATCTTCTGAGAGAAATGGCCAATGGAGCGAGGAAATAAATCTTGTAGCATTGGTCTTAGAAATTAATCTATAAATTGATAATAATCTCATGTTCTTGAAAACATACCTGGGTCCACACATAAATTGGCTAGACATAGCCTCTCTCATCTATCCTAGACACTAGCACATTCCTCTCTAGCCACTCAAAATTTTGATGTAATAATAAATGAACCAGGACAAAAGAATACCTGAATTTGGACTCAATAGCATAGTTTCTCAACTGAAGCTTCACATTACTAGCCATCACCTCAACAAAATCATAGCGCCTCAACACCTTTCCTCTTTTGAGCACAGTGCCTAGGGAAAATTGGAAAGGGTATGTGCAAGATCATGATGGGCCAAAAAGTGGTGATATGATGGGTATGTGTAGCGTATGTGGCTGATGACTTTTTTTACCCAAAATTGATGAAATGAAAAGGGTTTTTAAAGAAGATTCTCACTTTCACCAATATAAATTGTGCTTTACTTTGAATTAAATAAATAATTATTATTTATTTTCTATTTGAATTATGACTAAAGTCCTGATTGATAGGCTAATTGAAAAACATCTATAGTTTTCAAATGGTATCACATTTTTGAATCCAAACATGTGTCACATTCTATGCTTTGTATACTATAGGATAAAAATAAAAAAATGAATTTCATGAAGTTTTGACCAAGTTAAGGTGGTCAGACATACGAGTTTTTATATTTTGAAAAATTTGTAATAAGAAATTCATAATTAATTGTTTACTTTGAAATAAATTACAAAAATATGCATTACATCAAGACATGAGTCCTCTACTTATATCTAAATCTTATAAAAAAATATTATCATTTATTGTGGTTAGGTTGGTCAGACAGACTGTCTACTTCTTATTTTTTCCTTGAAATGTAAGTACTACTGCATTGAAATTTCAAATTTTCACCAAATAGATTTTAAAAAAAATAAACCTAGTAGTTTAGAAACTACATTCAATTTTCTACAGATTATGTTGTTACATATTTTTGAAATAATATAGATAACTTATTCAATTTTTTATGTTAAGTTGCCTAATTCTAATTTTTCTAAATTTTTTTCCACTTAAGGGCCTATTTTTTCCATGATGTTCCTCCACATACCTGAAAGGGTTAACCTCTTCATCATCATTAAGCCCAAAAATGAAGGCCAATATCAAGAATATAGAATGTGTATCCTTCTTAAATTTCCTTTGCGAAAGAGGCCAACAAATTTTTCCTCTTTGTGGCCTTTCCTTTGTCTCATCCTCATAGAAACTTGTTTGCCTGAACATATCTTCTCCTAGGGCATCCATTTGTTCTTCAATGAAAAGGTTGGCACCCAAGCATGTAGGGATACACAACATATCCCATATAGCTTCGGCCAAAATGGTAATCTTGACCCCATGGCCCTAAATGGTCTCTGCATTTTTGTTAAACCTCTTTGCACATGCATCAACCAGCTTTGGGCATGAATGAATAACAAGTAATAGAAATTGTGGCAGACCATTGTTCCAGAGCCAAAATGAAAAACCCTCTGACGAATCATGCCCCAACATTCTCTGAAAAGCACCTTCCCTAATATTTTTAGGGTTGGTGGGTAACTAAAGGTCATAAAAATTGTTAGTGATATCTTGAACCACCTCCTTTTGGATGCGTTTTTCAATTTGAACCTTCCTACAACGTTCAAATGATCATTCTTCTAGTGTTGGGGCATTGGTGAACAAGTAGTGCCCAAATATATTGCTGTAGCCAAGTCTTCTGTTTGGAGCTTCGACCTTCCTGCTAGAGGTAGAGACTTCTCCCATGATTATATGAAAATGATGTAGAGAGATTCTCTGGTAACAAAAACCACTTGCCTTTTTTTTTCTTTACAAAAGAAATCTTTTAAGTGCAATTAATTTTCTGACTTGTGCATGCAATTTTGACTATGCTACTATTGATGGCCCATTAAATGTTGCCACTAGGGTGATACTTGTGGATAGGAGATTCGTATCCCTTGGGAATGCCAAGAAAGCCACATGAATGTAATTAATACATTCCCTCTACTACCTCTTTTACAATTTAATTTTTTGCATTGAAAAGCATGCTTTTCATCATATGGAATGTGTCAAGATGACACAAGGTACTCCTAAAAAGACATCCTCATTAATTTTTCAGAGCCTTAGTGTGTTAATCCATATCTTTTTTGATTAGTGAACTAGTTGGAACTAATGATGATGGACACATGTCAACCATCGGGGCCGTATGAGGGAATTTACTCTCAATGCCCAAAATTATTTCTCAAGCTATTCCATCATATCCTCTATACGATTTTTCCACCTTGCTTCGTTCTATCTCAAAATTTCCCGTTGCCATCTGGCCAAAAATTGACATCCCGTTGGTTGAGTTTTCCAGTTGGCCTTTTCTATATATAGCCATACCACCTTTTGCAACATTTATTCAAACATATAGTCCTCTAACTTAGTTGGCCTTCTGTTTACTACTTTTTTTTCCATAATTCACTACTTCCATCATGACTGCATTCAAGTGGGTAGTCGGTGCGAACTATAATACTAACGAGAACCATCTTCGTGGTAACCACAATGTGCTCTCCTGCTTCGTGGCCTCACTGTTGGACCTGAATGTGGCCAAGCCTATGATAATTGAGTTGTGCTAGAAGATGTTTGACACCTCTCTAATGGAAGGGCTTGGCAAGGTAGTGTGAGTGGCCATCCATGGCATTGGTATCCCTAGCACTATGGACCTCCGCAGGCATGTGGACTTTGGAGCAGACATACCTTGGTTGCCCTTCCTTATTGACTTTCACACCATGGACATGGAGATGCATTATTGTTCCTGTCAACCAACATCCACTTGTTTTTTGTGAGATTATGACGTGGAGTGGGTTTTGGGGATGACCTAGAGAAAGCATTTTGGTTTCTTGGTGCAAATTCGAAGTGAGTAGACCCTAGGACTAGACTGTGTGAGCCACGTGTGTTGTGTGTTTTTCCCCTACTTGCAACCTATCAGATGAAAAGAAGAAGAAGAAGAAAAGGAGGAGAAACATAACCCAATTACAACCTCCTTTTTGCTCATTGGAGGCTAAAATTTACTATTTATCTACTCATTGCCTCCCTTTTGCAACTTTTTGCTTTCTTCCCTCTTTTGGGTTTTTCTTGAGAGAGCCTCATGTTTGATTCTGAGCCTCAGGCTATACACTATATTGTAAATTTTGTCAATAAACATAATATAGTATAGATTTTATCTCCTTTATGTTATTCTTGGGTTTTATTCTCAATTTATTTGAAATAATTACAATTTTTTTACATATGGTACATAATTGCTAAATTTTTTAGAACTATGCATTTTAATGAAAAATCCTTAGATAAATATTGTTCATCGGTACATCTAAAATGTTCTTCTTCATTTCTTTGAGTCCATACATGTTCTTTCTTTTGCATGTGCTCTTTTTGAAAGGTCCTCTCTACAACACTTTAAATTTTGTATGTTGCCTTGATTTTGTAGCACGTCTGTCAAACCTTGGCACAAATATTTCTTCCTTTAATTTTGGGTTAGAAATATTTTCGTAAAAATTCTTTTTGATCATCTACTGGTGGTTAATTGTGGCTCCATGAGCCTTTTCTTTGTCTTCTTCCAACCTTGGAGTTTCTGCCAAATTTTTGTACATCAACTCATATGAAGAAACCTTTGAAGCCAACTAGAGGGTAACTTGGTTCATCAATAGGGTAGCTCATCCATGATTGTTCCAATCCCTTTGTCTTTCTAGCCCAACACATTTGATTAACTTAGTTAGGTTCTTGTTGGTTAATTTTGTTAACCCGCTCCCTTGTAAATAAGAATATGATGAAGTTTTCAAAAAAATCCCATATCTGGTAGCAAAATTTGACCCTTGTGGTTCCACCAAACCTCAGACATCATTGTATGTAATGGTCTTGAGCAGGCCTAGCCTGGCTTTTAGCTCCTTTAGAAACTTGACAATTTTTCCTCCTATGGTGTATTTTTGAATGCTACCTTTCTTTTGCTTCTTTTTCCTTGAAGGGAATCTAATAGGATGCTCTTCATTTTCTTCTTCATACTTCTAAATGAGCACAAAAACTATAGCATGTTAGTCATTATACATATAGAGTAGATTTTTTTTGGAAAACTTTGAGATAATTAATGTGAGGGCTTTAGAGAGAGCCATCTCTAGCTGCTTGATAACTGATGTGCCTTAGAAGTTTTATGAAAAGATATGTTCTCTTTAATGATTAGGGTGATCATGGGCACAATGCTTGTGAAATCTGGTATGAATCCATACACAAGATTAGAGTTTCCCAAAAAAGATCTCATGTTCAGTTTTGAGCTTTGGATTTTTTGGGATCTATTACTATTCCCTCCTATGGTATTGTAAAGTCAAGAAGCTTTCTTTGGGATGCTCCAAGGAAATATTTTCTTGGATTAAGAAGAATCCCAAATTATTGGACCTTCAAAGAAAACCCCTTTAGATGATCAAGATATCATATTTGATTGATGAATCACCTAGATATGTGAAAATAATTTGGTTGACCCATATTTCTAATGTAATGGACATTTCCCTTTGAAAATTTATACCAAAATTGAAGAGTCTGAACAATGTTATTGAGTATGCAAACATTTCCCACTCGGTGGTAAATGTTATCCCGTGTTGGTCGGATTCCATTATGTAGACATGTTTATTCCTTGAGGAACCATCTATCAAGGAGGAGACCTTTGCTCTGGTTAGAGTGTGGGAGAAATACCACATCAGTGGTGAGATGCAATGGTTTTCTAGCAAAATCCTTCTTGAGTCTTGGAAATCAAGATAAAGTCAGATATAGCCATTCCTTTTCCAAATTGGGATCAGATTTAATACCCTGGTGAAAAATTTGATAGGACATATGACCTTTGATTCACCCCACTTGACGAGCTCTTATGCTATCAGAGCTTCAACCTTCAGGTTGACTATCCTTTTTTCCTGTTGGACAGACTTGGTTTCTTCACCCAAGGAAATTGCATGCTGAACTATACCTGGGTCATAACCTCTGAGATCATATCTGCAACATAAATCCTTCAACTTTCTTTTATTTTTGCGAGAGGATTTCCTACTGACTATTGGTCTTCTATCACTTTTGACATCAAGCTCTTCACAATCCCTTGAAACTATGGAGAATCTTAGCTTTTTCAGGTTAGAAACTAATTCCAAATGTGTTTTGATAAGAACGTGCAATCGAAAATGCTATTTTGAGGTTAGGGATTCCCTTGTATATCAAAAGCTTCAAAACTCTTGATGAGATCCCATACCTTATGTATGTAAGATCTTAGCCTTATATTTATTGTAGTTGTTTGCCCATGAATCTAGCTTACTATTGATTCTAAATTTTTGATAGCTCGTATCTTACTTATTCCCATCTGTTCTGCTAGACTCAACCCATGGATCAATCCTTCATATTTGGTATTGTCGTTGGAGAATGGAAACTAAAGATGATAGGTTCTAGGGTATTCTAATCCCATTGGAGATACCAATTAGACACCTAATTTGGAACCAAACTTGCACTTGACACCATCAAAATATATGGTCCACATACGATTATCATACGGGTCGTCAGACTCCTCTTAACTCTTCATTAGCTTCAAAAATACCTGATCTATATCAAAAATTACATAGGTGCTCAGCCCTGTAGCATGGAAGTTGCTATATGGATTAGAATTATTGAATTGATTAAGAAACACTTCTTCTAAAATCCACTCGCTTGTATCTTCTTTCTTGTTGGGAATTTCTACACAGTATCTCTCCTATTGAAAGGTAGAGGTATGGGTAGCTTTGAAGCATAGATTTGCATCATCCACAATGTGTTTAGGATGAAAGGGTTCAGATAGAATCTTCATCTTTGCCCCATGTTTGGTTCTCAATATCAAGTGGGATCAGTCAAGTGCTAGGTATCTGCCAAGTTTGGTGGTGAAATCTCTTGATAAACACGTTCTAAAGACCGGTGGAATGTTTATTATTACTACTTCCTGAGTGACTGTTTGGCTTGGGTAGGAGAAAAGGGTTAGGGAAAAATCCCTTATCCGACCAATGGTTGGGACCTTCTTTTCATCTAGTTGCATAATTCCCTTTTCAAGGGGTTCATACTTAAGTTTTAAAGCATCCAAGACTTGTTTTGTCATAACGGTTGTGCTAGCCCCCAAATTGATCATAATATTATACAACAATTTATCTCCTACTATAAGTGTTAAAAAGAAAGGCGTGGGTTTTTTTCTACTTACCTCTTTATCCTTTGTTTTTCCAATATCATTTGCATAAATTGTTTCTTTTAGAGCCTGGGGGGAGCCCGAGTCTTTCATTTCCACTTTGATTATATGACTAAGTCGGATTCACCTACAAGCTTTGTTCTTCCACCTTTAATGCTTCTTGAAGTAGGGTTTTTTTCTTGGGAATTGATATGATGTCCCACAATGATACATTGGTAGGTGCCTTCTTTAATTGCTCCACCACATTAAGCATCTCAATTGTTTGGTCCCTAGGCTTAAATGGTGGTATTTCTTTCATTTTTGGGAGAAAAAATTTTGTCGTGACTAGGATTGTTGCTTTGTTTGCCTCCTTGTCTACCAATGGTACATTATGTAGCTATGAAAAAGGTTGGAAAATGGGTGACAAATCCTACTTCTATTGGGGAAACAGTTGTTACAGCTGCAGATGTGGCAGAGCTTGTTGTACATATTCTCCTATGAGCCTTCTTTTTGATCTTGTGTTATAATCTGACTGCACTTGTGGAATTACATTCATTAGGGCTTCATTTGTGAACACAACCTCATCCTCTTCCAACCATGAGAAAAGAGCTTGGTTAGGAACAATGTCTAATTCTTGCTCTAGGGACATCCCTTGCATTTGTGCTCTAAAATGAGCATTCTCCATTTCAGATGATTCACACTCATCCGCATTTGCAATCATGCCCAAGTACTCCTTTGTTTTGCCACCTTTTGCTGCATATTTCCCCTTGTATAGTTTTGAGGCATATGGCTATCATTGGATAGGAAGCACTAGAGATTTTTGTTTTCTACCTAATTGTTCTGGCCTGGGTATGTGCAGGATCATGATGGGCCAAAAAGTGGTGATATGATGGGTATTTGTAGGGTATGCGGTTGATGACTTTTTTTTTCACCAAAAATTGATGAAATGAAAATGGTTTTTAAAGGAGATTCTTATCTTTCCACGAATATAAATTATGCTTTAATTTGGACTTAATAAATAATTATTATTGATTTTCTATTTGAATTACGACTAAAATCCTGATTGATAGGCTGATTGAAAACATCTATAGCTTTCAAAACGATCACATTTTTGGAATCCAAAACATGTATCACATTCTATGCTTCACATAATATAGGATTAAAAAAGAAAAAATGAATTTCATGAAGTTTTTACCAAGTTAAGGTGGTCGACATAATGAGTTTTTATATTTTTTAAAATTTGTAATAAAAATTCATAATTAATTATTTACTTGGAAAAAAATTGAAAAAAAATATACATCACATCCAAACATGAGTCCTCTAATTATGTGTAAAATATTATAATTGTTTTAATCATTTTATTGTGGTTAGGGTGGTCAGACATACACCTACTTCTTATTTTTTCCCTGAAATTTAAGTACTACTGCATTAAAATTTCAAATTTTCACCAAATAGATTTTTCTTTTTCTAAAATAAACCTAGTAGTTTAGAAACTACATTCAATTTGATACAGGTTCTATTCTTACATATTTTTGAAATAATATAGATAACTCATTCAAATTTTTACATCAAGTTGCCTAAATCTGAATTTTTTGAATTTTTTGCCACTTAAAGGCCTATTTTTTCCATGATGATCCTGCACATACCCGCCTGGGACTAGCTCTTTATTTAGACTACCCTTTATTGTTTGTAAGTGCATGGTGATCAAAACTATCTGGTTTGCTAATGATGTTTGTTGACCTCCTTCTCTAGAGGATCCTTGATATGAATTATATTGATAAGGAAACTTTCCTCCACCATAGGATTGAGTGGTCATTTATGGAGGTCAGTTGTTGTCATTTGATAATAACCAATTCATTAGCAAAAGTTTGCATAAGATCTTTCATATCAACAATATCTACCGCCATCGAGGAAAGACTCGATGTGCTTGCTTGAGTGGTAGGATACTCATTTGTAGGCTGGGGTGACAAACTTTAATTGTGTTGTAAGAGTTCTTAGATTGGCTTCTTCCCGATGGCCATCAAAGATTTTTGCAAATAATGGCATCAGTGGCTAAGGTGGAAGCTTCTCAACATCGATCAGGTTATTCTCTATGAATACCACCACCTCGTATACATTAGGCAGGATATCCCCTCCCATGGAGGTTATCATGACTGTGATATCTGGGTTAAATGCCTTCAAATAGAACATGAGCCCAATTATAGTCTAGGGTTGAGTAGTCATGGGGATCCTTTGCTAGGTCTTGTGGGACCTGGTATTGAAGTCACTCATGGCTTCATGTGGATCCCTCTTGATGGTAATTAGTTTTTGTAGTAGTGAGGAATGGTCTCCCTTTTCTGAGAATCATTTGAATAGGCACTATCTGAGCTGGTCCTAGGAGATGATAGAACCCAAGACCAAAGATCAATACCAATCTTAGGCCTTTCCCTTAAAATATGTGGCTAACAAGCTTAGAGAAATATTTTCTTCCACTATATTATGTACCCTACATACCTCTGCTATATCTTGAAGGTGTTTGGAATGGGTTTTAAAATATTCTCCAGAGAATCTTGGAATAGACTTGAGGGCATTAGCAGTTATGGTAGGCCATACATCTAGGGGTGTGGGTGGTTGTAGTGGACTACCACTATCCCATGTTATACAATTTCTAGGAGCAGGGGGATGTACATTAGCCATGGAGAAAAGATTCCTATGAATTAGATATACAAGCAATCTTATTTGGAAGTTTAAGCCTTCAGGTGGAGTAGATAAAGCTCTAGATAATGGGTTATGACTTCTTTCTCTATTACTCCTTACCAGTGATATAAAACTTGTAAGTATTCTCCTTCTAGAGATCGAGGTAGGTAACTAAGAGTACTAGCAGTAGCCTCTCAAGGATGCTCTTGTTTAGACTCTGGGAATGAAACTTACAGTTTCCTTCCTTAGCTTGATTCAAGAAATATTTTTGACTTCTAATTAGGCATTTGGAAAAAAAATTGTCCCACTGAGCATGTGAAAAAAAAATTGTTGATCATCAAAGCTTACGCTTCTCCAATAGTCTTATGGGAAATTCAACGAGTGGGGAACAAATTGCATCTCACTAAATACCTTTGGGTTTTTAATAGAAAGTCAGCTCCTCTTTTAGGGTTTTGAGATAAGGGGAGAAGGAAATGTAAACATAAAACATAAAAGGTGATGCACCAAAGCTTTTACAACATTTCAGATCCAAATTATTCCTATGATTAATATAAATAGACACAAAATGCCACAACCCCTCATTGTTGGAAAGATAACGAAAAAGAAAGGCTAACTTTAAGCACAATGCAGAATTTCAGATCTTTCCATAGGCAGTGTTCATTAAGGTTTGATAAAACCTAAAGATTTCTTATGAGTAAAAGAATAATATTTTAGAAATCACAAGAACTCTATCTCCCAATACAACATAGCACAACAAAATAACAACTTTTAGAAAAATAGAAAAGTCCAATAACATAGTCTAATTTTCCTAAGCCACTATTTTACCATATAAGCTCAAAGCATAGAAATCCGCTACTTAAACTATCTAGATACAACTTGGAAGACACAATTTTTCATTCAAAATGACAATAGAAAGAATGAAAGCTTGAAAAAGGCCATACATGCACAGCCTCAACAAATTCTCTTCAATAGTTTGTGCTTTAATTATAAAATGAACTTTGAAACAAAGGTTGGATTCCAATCTGATGATAGTTTAAATCTTAATAGATATAACATGCCATAATAAAGTAGTTCTGCAACTTTTTTATGAAAATAATTCTAAAAATCTTAAGAAAACTTAAGAAACACTTCTTTTGACAAAGAAACTGTCACTTGGAAAAAATATATCATCCTTAAGGCAGTTACAGGGATACAAAGGTGAGGAAACTAAGCTTCTTAAAGGGACCCAAAGTGAAAGGGAATAGCTTCATACAAATTTAGAAAGATTTAGATGTGAAATCGTGGTCAAATGTGAAACAACTATGAAACATCAACAAAGGAAAAGGGAGCTAGAAGATGAAGAAGCTAGAAAAAATAGTATATATGAAGAGCTGCAAAAGAAGCTATAGGAGATGGATGAGAAAAAAGAAGATAGGTAGAAATAGTTAACTAGCATCCGATTTCAAGCCTCTGATGATCTTCAGAAGACCCAGGAAAAAATAGAAAAGGAGAAATGAGAAAAACAAGACATTGAGTCTATTTTGTAGACATGTAATGAGGAGATTGGGAGGTTATGCTATGAACTTACAAACACTCTCCAAGAGAATAATCAATTAGAGGAAGGCATAAGAGCAAGAGAATCCCAATTCCAGTAGGAATTAGATGTAGCATGAGGATTCCGGCTCCTCTTAGTACTTAAGAAATTAATATCTACTAATTGGAAGAGAATCATTGTTGTAGTTGCAGCCCTAAAACTAGTTTGCAGTTTGTAACAAATGCTCAGGAATTAAATGAAAAGGTTAGCTCAATGGTTAACTAAATTCTACACAAAATCTCTCCTCATGCTGAGAAATCATGATTCCTGATCTTGAAACTATATAAAGTGATTGAGGAAGCTCTAAAAGATGTCAGGATTCTTGACCGAAGAGTGGTTGGAAGAAGGGCCAATGGATTCATCATTTGCAACTAGGTCATGGTCAGAAGAAAAACATGTCAAATGGTGTTGAATAAAGAGGTAAGGGAGATAAAGGAAGAGTTTAAATTTCTGCTCCAATCAAGATTACTCACCCTTTTCTCAATAGATGGATTGTAGATAGTAGAAAAAATCACATAAGTGATTAGGATCAAGATTTAGGACTCCACAGTGCTTCAGAGTTTAAGCCTATCACTCACATTCAAAGAGATCACGAAGGAAATCCTTCCCATTTCTTGATTATACTATCACATTAGAGTTATTTCATCATGGTGGGGAGGATTTTCTTTTGAAGAGGTCCTTGATCTTGATTAGGCCTACGAGACATTATGCACACTCATCCCACCAACCCATGGAGATTGGGAAACCCAACAAACCGCCTTCCTCAAACTCCAAGGATTATTTGAGAGCTAGTTTCATGCCTCCACAATGAAGGCACCCTATGAGTTACCAAAATTATGGAGAAATTTTTTTCTTCAAACATTTTGGTTTTCGAACTTTACTTCCTTTTTTATTTATGATGGCTCCATTCCCAAAAGGAGAAGATTACTCTTGCATAGAGGTGTGCATTGCGCCACATGGTGGCTGCACAAATATTCTATATATCATTTTCCTTTCAAGCCTAAACTGGGATACATGTCTACTTGGTAAGGATTTACTCAAATTTGTTCTCATAAAATCTAAAATCACCTGACCGCTTGCCATGTCAGCAATTTCATCGAGCCGATCATATCATCCATGGATGTATTTTCTTTTTGGGTGGAGTTTATTGGAGGCCATGGTGGAGATATTACTTTTGGTGTTAAACCTTCGAGTCGATGTCATCATTCCTTGTAGCTGTTTGGATTATGTTTTAGACAGGTTGTGCTAGGATTTGATTGTTTTTTGGTAGCATATCTTCATAAAAATTCTATAGGATTTAGAGCCATTAATGAGGCAGTCTAGGAATTTATGATAAAAGATCATTGCAATCTTAGTAGGCCCTAGATTAGATTGTGGTCAATTAGGTGTGGACATTATGTATTTGTTCATCTCTTTTGGTTGCAATGGTGGTTCTTTCTTTTGACTATAAAGAGGGGTTTATAGTAGTGTAAAGGAGAGTTTTTTTTGGTTTAGTTAAGAGATTGTTTGAATACAAGTTTTCACAAAGCACTATTTATGCTCTATGGCATGTATTATTTATCAATACTATTAATCATATTAGAATATGACCTTTATTTTCAATTAATTTATTGAAAAAATAGATATTATTAAGGAGAAACCTTTGAAATTGTACATTTTATGGCTTTTATCACGAATTTCACTTTCTTATATCACTTATAATGAAAAATTTGTGTCAATTTTTTCCCATATAGTCTAGATAATTGTTCTACATGTGATTAGCTTCTTTGTTTAAAAGTTATCTTTCAGAAAAATGAATAATGTTATTATACTCTTTCCTTTTTCTATAGAAGATTATGTTGAAAGAAATATTATGCTATAAGAGAAAGGGTAGTCTTGTGAATATTTGAATATCTTGATAATATTTGGGTTTTCTTGTTTCTATCAAACCTTAATGGATGCTTCCCATAGGGAAATTTGACTAATTGCAATATGCTCTTCCTAGCCTTTTTCATTTCGTTCTCTTCCCAAAAATGAAGGGTTTGTGGCATTTTGTGTCCATTTCATCAAAAATAGGAGATTACTAATCTTTGAAATATTGTAAAAGATTTGGCACATCACCATCTTTTTATTTTTCTTTGTATTTCTCTCCCCCTTTTCCTAAAAACCAAAAAGAAGAACTAACTTTCTTTAATAATCCTGGAGGTTATTCAATGAGGAATAAATTGGCCCCCCACTTGTTGAATTTACCATAAGGTTGTTCAAAGAGGTGCAATATTTTATGATCAACATGAATAATTTGAACAAATAAAATTTTGGAAACTGAAACAACAAATTGAATGCAAGAAAAATAAATGCAAAAACAATGGTTTTGATGCTTAGAAATATAGAAAAAGGCCTAATTGGGGACTCATTCACCTATGGGTGAATGGTCTCACTTCAAGGATTTTTAAAATTTAATTTACAAGTTTCTAAGTTATTTTTTATGGTTTTTAGATTATGGTTTTAGACAGGTGGTTATAGTTTCAAATTTTTGGAAAATAAAATCTAAATGTAATTGCAAAATAATTGTAAATGAAAAGAAAAAAGACCTAACTTGAGATGCAATTTTGATATAATTTTGTGGTGTAAATGATAGATCATACAATGTTATGTAAACACTATGCAAAATGAGTGAGATTTTTGAATTTTCTAGATTTTGAATAATGAAATAATGCAAACCTAAAACCTTAAATGAGATGCAAACTAATTATGTAAGTAAAAAACCTTAAATGCATGCAAATCAATCCAATGCAATGTAAAGTAATGTAAATCCTAGATCTAGGGTTGAAATGGAATCTAAAATAAGAAAGTTATGATGCTCAAAAATTAGGTTCACTAAAATGAAATGAAGAAAAATAGAGGTGTATGGTAAAATATGGGAAAATATGTAGGGTTACACACATTTTCCTTTATTTCATTAGGAAATAAGATCCCCACAAAGAATTGACCAACAACTCTTAGGTGAATGAACTCAATGTGAGAATATTTAGATTTTATTATGCTTTGAGGATGGGGTTCAAGGTCAAACAATAATTTTGGGAGAAAAACTAAAAATAGTAAATCACCTCCAAAATGTAATCTAAAACTTGAAATGTTCAACAATATGAAAATCAATATTAGTAGACCTAGAAAACCAATTGTAGACCTAAGAAGGGTAGAAAGGTGTTTAGCATTCACCAAAAGTCACTTTCTGAAGGTTGAATGGAAATCATTCACCCAAGGGTGAATGAGTCTTTTCTCAGGTTTTTTCTCAAACTTTTGAGAGTCTTTGATGTTGATCTATAGCTTTTGATTTATCTAGGTTTCAATGTTAGAAAGTTAGAAACTAGATATGTAGGTTGGATTTTGTGATTTGACAACAACTTTGACAACTTTTGCAACTTTGGAAACTTTTCTAATCTTGCACTTCAAGAGGTCTTCAATCCTTCTTCAACCTAAATTTGTAATCATGCACACAAGAGAGAAAAAATATTTGTTTTGGAAAATGGAGGTTTTTCTTGGTCAAACCCCATTTTAGAAATGAAACCTTGAATTGAAATAAAGCATGAAAGAGGGAAAGATGAATGAAAAAAGCTATGTTACCACTTAATGGCTATGTGAAGGATCATGATGGGCCAAAAAGTGGCGATATGATGGGTATGTGTAAGGTATGTGGCTGGCAACCTTTTTTTAACCCAAAATTGATGAAACGAAAAGGGTTTTTAAAGGAGATTCTCAGCTTTCCACCAATATAAATTATTCTTTTTTTTTTTTAATTTAATAAATAACTATTATTCATTTTCTATTTGAAGTATGACTATAGTCCTGATTGATAGGTTGATTGAAAAAAAATTATAGCTTTCAAACGGTATCACATTTTTTGAATCTGAAACATGCATCACATTCTATGCTTTGAACATACTATAGGATTAAAAAAAATGAATTTCATGAAGTTTTGACAAAGTTAAGGTGGTCAAACATATGCATTTTTATATTGTTTAAACATTGTAATAAAAAAATCATAATTAATTATTTACTTGGAAAAAAATTACAAACAAATATGAATCACATCTGAACATGAGTCCTCTACTTATATCTAAAATTATTGTGGTTAGGGTGGTCAGAGAGACACCTTATTTTTTCCCTGAAATTTAAGTACTACTGCATTGAAATTTCAAATTTTCACCAAATAGGATATATATTTTTTTTAAATAAACATAGTAGTTTAGAAACTAGATTCAATTTTCTACATATTCTATTCTTACATTTTTTTAAAATAATATAGATAACTTATTCAAATTTTTACGTCAAGTTTCCTATCTCTGATTTTTCTAAATTTTTTGCCACTTAAGGGCCTGTTTTTTCCATGATGATCCTGCAAATACCCCAATAAACCCTTGAATGAACCTTTGTAATGGAGATATTGGAAGGTATATAACTTTCATGAAATATATTCAATGGATGTGGATCATGATGCTTGAAATATGACTTGAATGCTTGAACTTGATCATGAAACGTAGATCACAATGTTAGCTCCAAAAACATACATGGTGCAAGAAGACTTGAACATGATGAATGGATCTTGATTACTACAATAAATCTTGGATATATCTACTCTTGAATGCTCTTGATCATCAAATTTTCTCTTGTAAAATTACACTTGAAATATTATAACAGTTCTAGGTGAAGCTTAGAAAATAACGTTGTATTTATAGGTGTGTATCCTTAATTTCCCAAAATTTAAATATCACAAGTCGACATTGAAATATGAATTTTGGGACCTTAAAATACCACTCTAGTGTTGAAAAAACTGCAGATTACTTGATTAACGAATAAATAATTATAAATTGGATTTAAGGCCACCTTGATCTAGTGTTGTGAGGTGTTTTTCACATTGACATTAGGTATTGGTTCCTTTTCAAAATTAAATGGAATTATCTTTCCATTAATTCAATATTTGGTTTTAATCTAGTGTTTAGTGTGTTTTACACATTCACTTAGATCTTTTTCCTTTCTGTGACATAGATTTTAGGAACCCAAAATGCTTGCTCTCTTCCCAAGATTTTTCACCTAGAAAGAGAGATTTGGTTCCTAAAATGCTTATGTACATTCAAATAAGGATGTATGCAATGTAAATTTATGTAAATTATCTTAAATAAATGCAATGGACCGATTAGAATAATCTAAAATGAATGCAAAAGTTAAATTTAAGCTATGTTTGAAAACACAATGTGATATGTAGAAATGAACTAGAAATAAATGTAAAACTTAACAGAAATGAATCAAACTAAAAGTGTGCACCTGGGATCTTGATGAAGGCTGGAAAAGACATATGGAAAGCTACTGACACTAAAATTTAGGCCTGGTGGGACTCATTTTCCACTCTTAGTGAATCAATCCAAATTCTGGATGACTGTACTAGAGCTCGTTTATGATAAAAGGGTACTCAAAAATGTAAGAATACAAAATTTGACCTTGGGGTGAGACTCATTCACCACCATGGTGAATTGTTCCACCTTTTACTTTATGAAAACCCAAAAATGGAATTTGTGTCTTTCAGATTGCTCAATCTGCACCTCCAGGTGTTCATATCTGAAACTGCCAAATTCCGGTCTATAAGTGACTTTTTGTTGATTATTTGAATTGAATGAATGAAGATATGACTTGAATTTCTTTGAAATTATATCTTCAATGATTCCTCAACCTCCAAGAATCCCAGATCTGTAAACAACAAGAAAAAAGAGAGATATGTTGGAGGCAAGGGCATGGGGATTTTCCTTGGTCAAACCCCATTTAGGTAATTAAACCAAAATGATGAAATAAAGGAATTAAGAATGAAAATAGAAGTGATTACCTTATCATGACTTTCTACAACTTAACATGAAGATTCAACCCTTGAATGTTGTAGAATACTAACTTGCTGAAAGCCTTAGCTTGCTTGACTTGAGATCGAAGATAGATGATGAATGAATGATGTGAATGTAAGAATGAGTTGTTAGATGTAAAATGAGGATAAAAGCACTTATTTATAGTAAATTTTTCCTTATTATCCCAACTATACCTCATCACATTCTGAACTATAGAAAAATTGAACTTAAAACCCAATTTTTCCATCTCAAACCATGAAAATGACTCAAAATGGGACTCATTCACCAAGGGTGGCAAATGGGACCCACCTAGATGGGACTAATTCACTACTTATGGAAAATGAGTCCCAAAGGGGTCATTTTTGCTTGCTGGAATGCCGAGAAGTAAGAAAATCGGGCTTATATGATGACTATGTCATGCATTTGATCAATTCAATCCTCGTGATGCACAATATGGATCAATTAGGACCTATTAGTGATGATTTAAATGTTGAATAGGGCTTGGGATACATAAATCAATGTGAAAGTGTAATTAAATGAACTTTACAACACTAAAATTAGGTCCACATAGCCTAGAAATGCACAAGAATCAATGTGAATGTGTAAAACACATTACAACCCTAGTTTATCATTAAGTTCACATTAAGAATCTTATAGATTGATGTAATAATGTTATTTAATATGTTTTATAATGTTGAATTAGGGAGAAATAGGTTAATTAAGTCTAGAAAAGTGTGAAAGTCCTTTACAAGACTTTACAACACCTTTACAAGATGCCAATAAACACATGTTATTTTATTTGCAAGGGTCCAAGACCTAGTGTGGACACATAAAATGCCTCACAACACTAGATTAGGTCCTCATTAAGTCCAATTATCATGAATTAATCCTATGTCAAGCAGTGGGTACAATTTTCGATGGCACATTAAGCCCCCACTCTATTGAGAGAAACTTGCTTCCTCACACTAAAGTAGCCATTCAAGAGAGATCCACGTGTAGGGCAAGCCCCCAAGATACAAAATGATGCAATGAAAATAATTAAAGAACAAAAAGATGAGGTGAAAAAGATGTACTCACTATAGGCTGACAAAACTTCTTGGTTGCCTGTCGGGTGAGAATGGCCAAACTGTATACTCACTCTGGGGCAACAGAACTAGTTGTCCATGGGGTGAGAAAGCCCAAAAAGTAAGATACATATGATAGTTTGTATGCACTCAAAAACACAAAGGTAGCTATGGGGAAAAGTCATGCCACTAGTTGGGCTTCTCACTCAACCATGCTAAAGCTATACCCATTCGATAACTTTGATAAGGTGCCATAAAGAAAAAGGAAATGCAAATGTTAAGTTTTAAATAGTATGAAACTACAACCATGCAAGTTGTGTTATGCAAGGTGGCCAAGAAATGCAACAAATATAAAATGCAAAAATGTAATGTGAAAGATTGTTCAAAGGATTCTTGTTCATTTTATGCAAGGTCAATCACTTAGGGAATGTTTTGTCTAATGTCTCCAGGAGAGGACCAATCAAAGAATAGTATATTTGCAACTTAGGGGATGCAATGTGTCACATCAAACCACCAAGAGGAATGCAATATGTTGAGATAGATCACACTTATGAAGGACAACACACCCAATGTCATCCACAAAGTGACAAACACATCACGTAAATGACAATGCTTTGCTAAGAATGCAAATGAAATAATGGAAGAGTAAGTTTAGATTTATTGGAAGGATGAAACAGATGCCAAGGTGGGTAAAGGGTAAGTTTAGGTTTATTAGAAGGATGAAGTGGATGTGAAGGTGGGTAAAGGATAAGTATAGGTTTAGTGTAGTGAGGTTGAATATTATTAACATCCCTTAACAAGTGAGAGTCTTCATTGTCTTCAAAGGGCATGTTATTTATGTCGTGTGTCATAATATCTTCCCTAGAAGGAGAGTTCATAGGAGAAAAACAAACCTCATGTTCATGACTATTAGGGTTTAGTTCTTCCAACATAACTTCATCACAACTAATAGATTTATTAATGGTTGAATTGTGTTGTTCTATGATATTTTCCAACGTGAGATTCTCATGATTTTCATGGATTGGATTGTGTAACACCATAGTATCATCCTCACTAATGGAGGAGACACTAGGAGAGGGGAAAAGTTGAATGCTTTTCATAACATCATTATCTTGATTCAAAGTATCTAGCATAGTAGGAGAGATTTGAAAAAGGTGACCATCAAGAGTTGGATCACATGTCAAAGCTTCATCAGAAATAGGGGAGTCATGAATAGGGTTGGCATGTGTGTCGATGATTGGAGCTTCTTGTTCAAGTAGAGCCTTCCAATTGTTGGGAACATTAGGAAGGAGAGAAATAATCTTATAACTCTCAATAATTTGGTTGTTTGATACAAAAATATTCTCCCCACAAATGTGTTTGTCATGATCATTCATGAAAGTATTGTCACAAATCAGGGAATTGTTGGGAGATGAATCTATGGTCTCATCATTGTGCTATGTTGTTAGATCATCATGATTACTTAGTGTGAAGTCCTCTTCTTTAGTAATGCCATATCTAATAGGAGAGGTAAGAGGAGAGAAACCACTTAGATCGTCACAAATCTCATCAAGTGGTTCTTCTAGCACTAAAATATCTACTTCAAAAGTGTGAGATATAATAGGAGAAGGAAAAATGTAAGTGTTATGAGTATCCAAGGTTTCTTTCACTAATCCAACCTAATCCACCAAAGTGGAACTAGGAGAGGGATCTATGATGAACAAAAAGAAGGGAGAAAGGACTTCATAATCATATGCCTTTAACAAAACTTGCTTATAACATGCAATAATGTCCAAAAAAAGAATATTCAAGATAAGAACTATAGAATTATGTAATGAAAACATATGTAATGATTAATATACAAACTTGAAATGTAACAATGATAAAGAAAAGATGCAAATGAAGAATAATGTTTTAGAATTCAAAGGTGACAATTGACTGATTATAGATATAACAAGATGAGAATGCAAACTTGAAAGTGAAACTATGCATGGAATGAGCTAATGAATGCTAAATTTCATGAAATGCATGCTACAAAAATGCATCTAACTAATATATACAGGTTAAGGCACCAAACAGAAGCCTAAAAACAAGGTTCTAAATTCTGGAAAGTGTTGTTTTAGGGGTCAAAAGGGACTGATTCGGCTAGGGTGGTGAATGAGTCCCAGTATGGACTTTTTTTCAAAAATTTCAGAATTTTTTTTTCTGATTTTAATGTTTTCAGAATGCTAAGATGCATAACTAAGTTAAGGATGTAGAATTTTAGAATTTTTTAATGATTAAAGATGCAACAATGCAACCTATTATGCACTTATTATGAAGGAAAAATTTAACACCTAACATGCAAATGAATCATGCAAGCCCTAGTGCAAGCTAGATCCATGACAAAAGACTCCAAAATTAGATAAGAAAGTGTATGAAATGAAATACAATTTTCAAAGAACAATTGACTAATTATGCTATATAACAATATGAGAATGTAATTTAAACTATGCATGAAATGAGCCAATTATTGCTAGTTTTGATGAAATGCATGCTACAAAAATGTAATTAACTAATATATGTAGGTTAAGGCACCAATCAGAAGCCTAAGAACCAATTTCTAAGATCTGAAAAAATGTTGTTTTAGGTGCCAGAAGGGGTTGATTCGCCCAAGGTGGAAAATGAGTCCCAATATGGACCCTTTTAAAAAAAAAATCAAAATTTCAGACTGATTCTTATGAGTTGTGAGAGCCAATATGAAGAACTAAATGAAAAATGCAGATTTTTAGTAAATCTAAATGAATTTAGATGCAAGAAATTCGATCTAAATGCACTTTTTATGAATGAAAATTTTAAAGTCTAGCATGAAAACTAATGAAAAATGAATGCAAGGTTAGATCTATGATAAAAGACACCAAATAAGATAAGAAATTATTCTAAAAGTTTGGTTCACCAAAATGTGACATAGATTTTAGGAACCCAAAATGCTTGCTCTCTCCCTAAGATTTTTCACCTAGAAAGAGAGAGATTTGGTTCCTAAAATGCATATGTACATTCAAATATCAATGTATGCAATGTAATTTAATGTAAATTATCTTAAATAAATGCAATGGACTGATAAGAATGATCTAAAATGAATGCAAAAGTGCAATTTGAGCTATGTTTGAAAACATAATGTGATGCAGAAATGAACTAGAAATAAATGCAAAACTTAATAGAAATGAATCTTTCTAAAAGTGTGCACCTGGGATCTTGATGAAGGCTAGAAAATACATATAGAAATTTTTTTACACTAAAATTTAGGCCTGGTGGTACTCATTTACCACTCTTGGCGAATCAATCCCAGTTCTGGATGACTGTATCGAAGCCTATTTTTTATAAAAGGGTACTCAGAAATGTAAAAAACCAAAATTTGACCTTGGGGTTGGACTCATTCACCAACCATGGAAAATTAATGCACTTTGGACTTTCTAAAAACTCAAAAATGTAATCTATGGCTTTCCGATTGCTCAATCTGCACCTCTAGGTGTCCGGATTTGAAACCGCCAAATTTAGGTTTGTAAGTGACTTTTTGCTGATGATTAGACTTGAATGAATGAAGAGATGAATTGAATGTGTTTGAAATTATATCTTAAATGATTCCTCAACATCCAAGATTCCTTAATCTACAAACAACAAGACAAAAGAGAGATATGTTGAAGGTTAGGGCATGGGGGTTTGCCTTGGTCAAACCCCGTTTAGGTAATTAAACCAAAATGAAAAAATAAAGGAATGAAGGATGACAAATAGAAGTGATTACCTTATAATGATTATTTTATCTTAAATTTTTGCAACATAACATGAAGATTCATCCCTTGAATTCTTTAGAATGCTAACTTGATGAAAGCCTTAGCTTGCTTGACTTGAGATCGAAGATAGATGATGAATGAATGATGTGAATGTAAGAATGAGTTGTTAGATGTAAAATGAGGATTAAAAAACTTATTTATAGTCAATTTTTCCTTACTATCTCGACTATACCTCATCACAGGATGACATGTGGATAAATTGAACTTAAAACCTAATTTTTCCTAGTCCAACCATGAAAATGACTCAAAGTGCGACTCATTCACCAAGGGTGGTGAATGAGTCTCACAGGGGTCATTTTTGCTTGGTGGAATGACGAGAAGTAAGAAAATTAGGCTTATATGATGACTATGTCAAGTATTTGATCAATTAAAGCATCAGGATGCACAATATGGGTCAATTAGGACCTATTACTGATGATATAAATGTTGAATAGGGATTGGGACACATAAATAAATGTGAAAGTGTAATTAAATGCACTTTACAACACTAAAATTAGGTCCACATAGCCTAGAAATGCACAAGAATCAATGTGAATGTGTAAACACTTTACAACACTAGTTTATAATTAAGTTCACATTAAGAATCTTCTAGATTGATGTAATAATGTTATTTAATATGTTTTATAATGTTGAATTAGGGAGAAATAGGTTAATTAAGTCTAGAAAAGCGTGAAAGTCCTTTACAAGACTTTAGAACACCTTTACAAGATGTCAATAAACACATGTTATTTGATTTTCAAGGGTCCAAGACCTAGTGTGGACACGTAAAATGCCTCACAACACTAGATTAGGGCCTCATTAAGTCCAATTATTGTGAATTAATCCTATGTCAAGCAACGGGTACAATTTTTGATGACACACTTTCTAGGTTAAGGGGACCTTATTTTAATGTTGTAGAGTGTAGTTAACCACAATTTCACATTGAAATTTGTGTCCCTAGCCCTAATCATCCTCTATATCATCATTAATAGGCACCTAAGCCCCTTATTTTGTATATCTTGAGTCATGGTTTGAGTAATATCTCAATAAAAAACACTTTAAAACCCTGAAATCTTGAAGATGCACCTCAAAAACCTCAAGGTGGGATTCACTCACCACCTTGGGTGAATGAGTCCCCTAAGGTGGAATTCATTTGCCAAGGGTGGTGAATGAATCCCTTTTGGGTACATTCACAAATTTGAGTGGGACAATTGCAATTCTAAGTTAAATTTTGATGAATGTCGGCCTTGGGGATCAAAATAATGACCATTTTAGTGCCTTGCCTATATAAAAAAACCTTCCAAATACACATTTCACCCAAGAAATATAAGCCTAAATTTTTTCAAGTCAATTAAGCAAGAGTTAAGCATTTCAAGGTCATCAAGATAACATTCAGGGTCATTTTTAAGGAATTCAAGAAAAATATTGTTCATCCAATGTTGCAACAATTCAAAATACCTCATCATGGAAAGGTTCTAAATGCATTATTTCATATTCATGCTTCATATTCATGCTTCATTATCTTAGTTAATAATTTTGGTTTAATTACCTAAAAGGAGTACACCATGCTAATGTGCCTTGGATTATCCACATCTCTGGGTTAGGCGTTGATGAGCACACTGAACTATCTATGTGGTTGATAGCCTTCATAGCCCAGGCACAACGACACAATTATCAGGGGAACACTCTCCCACTAAGCTAATAGCCCAGTAGGCCTCTCCAGTAGTAGGAGAGGCCTACCAAAAGAAAAATAAATCCTCTTGCTTGCTTGCACTTTTTTGAGACTTTCTTTTTTGTTTGTCTACTTTTTTCCTTATTTATTTGAAAACTAAATAGCCCTTTTTGAGACTTTCTTTTTTGTTTGTGTGTTTTTTTACTTATTTATTTGAAAACTAAATAATAAACAAGTTAATAGTTAAACTTAACAATGTTTTTATAAGTATGACATTTTTATTAAGTATGATTTTGACCTCTTGTCCCTCTTAAAAAAAGGTAAAGGGGGAAATAGAGAAATTATTGAAATAATTTCTCTATTTCATAAAACAAACACAGAAAATAGGAGCCTATCAACTTGTCTCGACTTGAGACAATGAGCTCACTTATGAACTTCACTCTTACTTACGTCACTATCCAGTAACGAACTTCACTACCGATAAATGACAAAAGACTGTCTCTTGCAGATGCATCCTCGTGTCACTCACTCTCTTTCATGAGTGTAACAGTGTATGATCTCAACAAGCATTAGCTCTCCTTGAAAAGGAGGTAATCCAACCGCACCTTCTAGTACGGATACCTTCTTATGACTTCACTCCAGTCACTAGTTGTGCCTTGTTAATCTCCCTCCTTGAGGTTAAGATAATGAATTCGAGCATGGCTCACTTCCCTAGTGTGACAGGCGGTGTGTACAAGGCTCGAGAATGAATTCACCACCGTATGGCTGACCCACAATTACTAGTGATTCCTACTTCATGTAGGCGAGTTGCAGCCTATAATCTGAATTGAGGCCAGGTTTTTGAGGTTAGCTTGCCCTCGTGGGGTTGCAACTCTTTGTCCCGACCATTGTAGCACATGTGTCACCCAGGGTGTAAGGGGCATGATGACTTGAAATCATCCTCACCTTCCTCCAGCTTAACACTGATAGTCTGTTCAGGGTTCCAAACTCTATGGCAACTAAACACGAGGGTTGCGCTTGTTGCAGGACTTAACCCGACAACTTGCCGCATGAACTGACGATAACCATGCACCACCTATGTCCGCGTTCCTGAAGGCACTCCTTTTTTTCAAAAGGATTCACGACATGTCAATCCCTGGTAAGGTTCTTCGCTTTGCATCGAATTAAACCACATGCTCAACCACTTGTGCGGGTCCCCATCAATTCCTTTGAGTTTCATTCTTGCGAATGTACTTCCCAGGTGGGATACTTAACGTGTTAGCTACAACACTATATGGGTCGATATGCACAACACTTAGTATCCATCATTTACGGCTAAGACTACTAGGGTATCAAATCCCATTCACTCCCCTAGCTTTCATCTCTTAGTGTCAGTGACGGCCCAGCAGAGTGCTTTCGCTTGTTGGTGTTCTTCCTGATCTCAACGCATTTCACCACTCCACCAGAAATTCCCTCTACCTCTACCATACTCTAGCTTGGTAGTTTCCACCACCTGTCCAGGGTTGAGCCCTGGGATTTGACGACGAACTTGAAAAGCCACCTACAGACACTTTACGCCCAATAATTCTGGATAACAATTGCATCCTCTATTTTACCGTGTCTGCTGGCACAGAGTTAGCCAATGCTTATTCCTCAGATACCATCATTTATTTTTCTTTGAGAAAAGAAGTTTATGACCCATGGGCCTTCTTCCTTCACGTGGCATTGCTCCATCAGGCTTTTTCCCATTGCAGAAAATTCTTCACTGCTGCCTCCTGTAGGAGTCTGGGTTGTGTCTCAGTCTCAGAGTGGCTGATCATCCTCTGAGACCAACTACTGATCAGAGCCTTGGTAAGCCATTGCCTCACCAACTAGCTAATTAGATGTGAGCCCCTCCTTGGGCAGATTCCTCCCTTTTTCTCCTTAGCCTACCTCGTAAAGGTACTAACTCTATGGGGTATTAGCAACCATTTCCAGCTGTTGTTCCCCTCCCAAGGGAAGGTTCTTACACATTACTCACCCATTCACCACTAGAAACACCACTTCCCATCTGACTTGCATGTGTTAAGCATGTCGCTAGCATTCATCTTGAGCCATGATCAAACTCTCAATGAAATTCAAAGTTTTAGTTCGACCAAGGAAAACTTGTATTCCCTAACAATCAACATTTTCTCTCTTTCTTTGTGTGATTCTAAATGTAGGTACTTTAGAAGGCTTGGAGATCATTGAGGATTAGGTTTTGAGCTTGTTGGAGTCATCTCCTTATTGGAAATGTAAAAATATTCAAAAAAGGTCACTTACAACATTGAAAATTAGGGTTTCAAATCCTGACATTTGGAGGTATAGATTGAATAGACCGAGACCTACATATTCCACTTTCATGTTTCCAAAAAATTCAAAGTGGAATCATTTTCCAAGAGTAGGGAATGAGTTCCAATATACCTATTTTCATATATTTTTGTGGATTTGGATACCCATTTGGTTGAAACTTGCTCCCGTTAAGTTTTCCAAAATCGGGACTAATTCGCCTAGAGTAGCGAATGAGTCTGGTCAAGCTTAAAAACCAACATTTTCAGAATTTGAAAGATATTTCTAGTCTCTTCAAGGTTTTTAGGTTCACACCATTCACATCCTTACTTTTCTATTCTACCTTATTTACATTTCTAGGGCTTTTCTTAGGTCATTTAGCATTTGTTTGCATATCACATTATGTTTTCAAACATTTTGTGTTATCCAATTTTACACTTGGTGGTGAACCACTTTCTTGTCTCAATCATCTCGAAGGATGCCTTATAGTCAGACCCATCACATCCTTCTTTGGGTTGAGATATATAATTTGTTCTTGAATGTGAATATTGCTAAATTGGATCCCTTTCCTTGTACCTATTTTGTGGATAAGGAAGTGAAGCATCCATTTTTGGAGTCCACATTTTGGTGAACCCACCTTTAGAATACTTTCTTTTCTTATTTAGATTCCATCACCATCCTAGAATTAGCTTGCATTAACATTACATTGCATTTTGCATTCGTTAAGTTGCATTCTAGGGTTTTAAATTTTGCATTAGTGAAAGTGCATATAGTTTGCATTTTTGCATCTCAAATCATTGAAAATCATATAAAAAATGCATTTGCATATAGTCTTCAGGTCATAGAATATAAAGAGAATAAAAAAAATTATTTTTTTTCAAAATTTTAGAAAAAAACCCTAACCAGGACTCATTCGCCACCTTGGACAAATAGTCCCAGTCCAAATTTTTAAACTATCTATTACAACACTGAAAACCTCATTTCTATGCTTCTTAAACCTCCTAGCAACATATACTATAAGTATGGAAAGTTTTGGGAACAATTTTTTATGCATCTAGGTCAAAAACATCAATTTAGTGTACTCATTTTTTAAATCATTTCAACTACAAGCATCATCAGATCTGAAAATGCTCACATTTTTTAAACTTGACATCACATGGATAAAAGCAATTTTCACTTTTTCATATACAATTTTTGCACTCATAAAAATTTGCATGAGTTTGATAAAAATCCTTTTCATTTTGTAATATAAATTATTTGCATTCTTAAAACTTTGAATACATTGGATAAAAGTGTTTTGCATCTTTGGATACACATTGTTTACATTGCTAAAACATTGCATGAAATGGTTACACGTGCTTTTCATTTTTTCCAAAGGTTAGTGTCTTACATATCTAGGAATGCCAAGAAAAATTTCATATCTCCTCCCCATGAAACTATTTTAGTGAAAGATAATCCAACCTTTGAGATTCCTAATGATCATATTTGTTCTTCTCCAAATATCTCTCCTATTGGAAAAGAAGATATTTTGGTGTTAGAAGAACCAATCAATGAGAGTTTTGAGAATCTGAGTTGCTTCTCTCCTTTTACCTCTCTTATTAGACAAGACACTACTAAATAAGAGGATATAGGGTATGTGTAGGATCATCATGGAAAAATAGGTCCTTAAGTGGCAAAAAATTCAAAAAAATCAGAGTTAAGAAATTTGACATAAAATTTGAATAAGTTATCTATATTATTTCAAAAATATGTAAAGAATAGAATCCGTAGAAAATTGAATGTATTTTCTAAACTACTAGGTTTGTTAAAAAAATTAAAAATCTATTTGGTGAAAATTTGAAATTTTAATGCAGTAGTACTTAAATTTCATGGAAAAAATAAGGTGTCTATCTGACCACCCTAACCACAATAAAATGATAATATTTTTTTATATTATTTTAGATATAAGTAGAGGACTTATGTCCCGATGTGATGCATACTTTTTTGTAATTTTTTTCCATGTAAAAAATTAATTATGAATTTTTTATTACAAATTTTAAAAAATATAATAAGTCATATGTCTGACCACCTTAACTTGGTCAAAAATTCATGAAATTCAATTTTTAATTTTTTAATCCTATAGTGTGCAAAGCATATAATGTGATGCATGTTTTGGATTCAAAAAATGTGATGCAATTTGAAAGTTATAGGTGTTTTTCAATCAGCCTATCAATCAGGAATTTAGTCATAATTCGAATAAAAAATGAATAATAATTACTTATTAAATTCAAAGTAAATCATAATTTATATTGGTGGAAATATGAGAATATCCTTTAAAAACACTTTTCATTTCATCAATTTTGGGTAAAAAAAAGTTTCCAGCCATATACCCATCATATTGCCACTTTTTGGCTCATCATGATCCTGCACATACCCTTTAACAATAAGTAATCATGAAAATCATATAGCACAACAAGATACTATTGAAACATACCTATGTTAATCTCCCATCATCTTCTCTTGTGATAGTGTTAGATAAGAAAACTTTCAAGATCTATGACAACCCTCTTTATGATCCTTCCCCTACCTATCCTATTTTCGAAGACATTAGGACATAAAGGAATGAACTCATAAAGGATCATGATCATCATACTTGTTCTTCTTTTAGTATCTCTCATAGTTATGAAGAAGATACTTTGATATTAGAAAACATAGTAAATTAAGGTCATTAGGATCTTAGTTTTCCCCCTTTAGCTAGGGAAACCCTTATTGAGCAATACAATTTAACCATTCATCATTTTGCTACTTGCAATGAAGTAATTTTAGAAGAGCCAACCTTTGAATTTCAAGAACATTTGGTTTGATCACCTTTCATGAACATATAAGAGAAAGCTTGGGATGTGGAGGACATGCCTTAAGTTGGCGCACATGTGACATAATTATTCATAACACAAGTTTACTTGGAAATAGATGACTTGGCATAGGGCTTTCCAAGTTCCCTCTCATGTCTTCCTTTTTTTATTTGCATTTTCCATTTTCCACTTCAAAGTAATTGCTCACAATATGGAGTGTAGAAATTCATTTAAAGTGGGGGCATACATTGGCATTATAAATTTCTTGGTTCTTAGTGCATCCTTCTTACTTCATATGATATGTTCATCACTTTGTGGATGAAATTGGGTGTCATATCCTTCAAGAGTGTGATGTCTCTTAGAATATTAAATTCAACTTAATGGCTCAATGCGACACACTGCATCCCCTAAGTTGCAAATTTTCTATTCTTTGATTGGTCCTCTCTTGGAGACATTAGGAAAAATGTTCCCTAAGTTAAAGACCTCACATGAACTAAGCAAGACTCCTTTGAACATTCCTTTACATGTTGCATTTTGCATTTGTTATATGGCCACCTTGCATGACATAGCTTCATTTCCTATGGAGCCATCTTATTTGTTCATGAGATCCAAGCATATGAAGTTTTTCTTGCCTCATGAAGCTCGAAAATCATTTTTGTGTGGTACCTTATTAAAGTTATAAGGAGGTATAACTTTGGTATGTGTTGAGTGGGAAGCCCAATCTGGGGCATGAATTTCCCCATAGCCCCATGCGTGTGTGTGAGTGCATACCAACCATGACTATATTCTTCTCATCTCTTAGGAATTCTCACCTAGTGAATAGCCAAGATTTTCGTCACCTCAGAGTGAGTATGTATTTTTCGGATAAACAATGTAGATCTGATCCACATCATGTTGGAAAAATGATCGAAGCTTGCTCCACCTCATTTTTTTTTTTTACTCATTCTTCTTTCTTTTAGTTCTTTCCATTGCATGTTTGTGTATCTTGTTCTATTGTAAATCACTCATCTTGTGCATGTCCTTTTGTTCTTGTGTTGGTTTGGCATGGGATCCTTGATCCTAGGGGCTTGGCTACCTCCTTTGGAGTATGTGCAGGATCATGATGGGCCAAAAAGTGGTGATATGATGGGTATGTGGCTGAAGACTTTTTTTTATCCAAAATTGATGAAATGAAAAAGTATTTTTAAAGGAGATTCTTAGCTTTCCACCACTATTAATTATGCTTTACTTTGAATTTAAGAAATAATTATTATTCATTTTCTATTTGACTTATGACTAAAGTCCTCATTGATAGGTTGATTGAAAAACATCTATAGCTTTGAAATGGTATCACATTTTTTGAATCCAAAACATGCATCACATTATATGCTTCTCATACTATAGGATTAAAAAAATGAATTTCATGAAGTTTTGACCAAATTAACGTGGTTAGACATACGAGTTTTTATTTTTTTCTATAAGTTGTAATAAAAAAATCATAATTAATTATTTACTTGGAAATTTTTTTATAAAAAATATGCATCACATCAGGAAATGAGTCCTCTACTTATATCTATAATCTTATAAAAAAATATTATCATTTTTTTATGGTTATGGTGGTCAGTAAGACACCTACTTCTTATTTCTTCCCTAAAATTTAAGTACTACTACATTGAAATTTCAAAATTTCACCAAATAGATTTTAAAAATATAAACAAACCTAGTAGTTTAGAAACTGCATTGAATTTTTTATAGATCCTATTCTTACATATTTTTGAAATAATATAGATAACTTATCTAAAATTTTATGTCAAGTTTCCTAACTCTGATTTTTCTGAATTTTTCACCACTTAAGGGCTTTCTTTTTCCCTAGTGATCTTGCACATACCATTAGATGTTTTTACTCCTTTTCTTTCCAAAATGATATGATTGGACACCTCTTGAATGTCTACTTTTGTTTTAGTTTGAAGTAATTTCATCCTCTCACTAAAGTGGGGGCTAAATGTAGTGTCAAAAAAAGTGCACTATGCTTGATTAAGGAATAATTAATGATAAATTAGACTTAATGCCACCTTGATCTATTGTTGTGAGGTATTTTTCACATTCCAATTAGGTCTTAGTCCTTTTCAAAGTTAAATGGACCTATCTTTCCATTAATTCAATGCTTGGTTTTAATCGAGTGTTGTAGTGTGTTTTACACATTCACATTTGATCTTGTGCCTTTCTAGGCTAAATGGACCTCATTTTAATGTTGTAGAGTGCATTTAACCACACTTTCAAAGTACAATTTATCTCCCTATCCCTAATCGCCCTCTTTATCATCATTAATAGGAACCTAGGCCCCTTATTTTTGCATCTTGAGGCATGGTTTGACTAATATCCCAATAAAAAGACTTTAAAACCCCAAAATCTTAAAGACCCACCTCAAAAACCTCAAGGTGGGACTCATTCACCACCTTGGGAAAATGAGTCATCTTAGGTGGGACTCATTTTCCAAGGGTAGTGAATGAGTTCCTTTTAGGAACTTTTTCAAAATTGAGCAGGAAAATTACAATTCAAAGTTGAATTTTGATGAATGTCGGCCTTGGAGATCAAAATAATGGCCATTTGAGTGCCTTTACTATATAAAAAAGCTTCCTGTATAGGATAAAATTTGCACCCCTTGCAAAATTTCCCCTTTCATGTTCCCTCACCTTAGAAAACCAAATCCAAAGGCAAAAATTCGCATCAGCCCGTTGCCTTCATTCCACTTGGCATCTGTTTTGTGCATCAGAAAAAGAGTAATTGTTAGGGATGCCAATGCAACACACAAACATCTACATGGCATGCTTACCACCCTAATGGATTCCTACATCTAAATCTTATAGAGGAATTACACTTCCCATTTGGGTCGATTTATAATGCCCCTCTTTGACCAATCAACCCAAATATGGCTGTTTTGCTCATTCTCCCTTCAAATTTACTTATTCTTCATGCGTTTCATCTTCTACACATCCTTCTAAGCACTAAAATTGATCTCTCCAATAATTTTAGCATTCACTCCTTGCACTCTTAGCCTTCAAGCAACACTTTGCACTCCATAGCAGCATCAACAACAACACTTTGTCAACTCCATAGAGCAAGTGTGGAACAACACCATTGTAACAGAGGATTGAGTCCTCTCATTTTCTCCTCCATTAGCTAGTGAGCTCTTGGTGGATGTGGTAATATTTTCACTCCTCTACTCTAAATTTTTGTTGAGTAGCATAATATTGTTTTGTAGTGTTATTGTGTTCTTTACTTTCATTCTCCTTTATCATATTTTTTCTCCATTATCACTATCTTGGATGTCAATGGAGGTGAAAACACCAAAATCAGGGTTTGACTGAGGTAGACCCCTATAAAGCCCCACAAAAATTTTCCTCTTTCTTCTATGTAGATGGAAGTTTACTTAGAGCTAGCTGGTGAATAGGCTCTTTTGTGAGATCATTCTTGTCACCCTAGTCTATTTTCTAGTGGTTCACCTTGTCTTTTTGGTCCTCTATTCATATGAAGACCAATGTGCTAGCCTTATACTCTTCGCTCTCCATGATTTGGGGCCTTGAATGTAGGTGGACCCCCTCTCTTACATTTTTGGTGAACCCAATGTAAACCAACCTTTGCTTATCCATTGGTGTTGAGACTTTTCCCTTATAACTTGTGATTGTTGTGCACCTAAGTGTTTTTAAGGTTTATGAGCATCACAACCTAGTCCACAACCTCTAGGTATATTGTTAGGAGAAGTATATGACACCTTCTAATGGAGAGGATTAAGGTCACTTTCTATTTCTCTATAGGCTTTTTTATTGGATCCACCATTTTTTTTGCTACACATGAACAATTGTTAAGTGGTGAGGTTGAATTCTCTAATGAAATTGATCATATCCCCACTCCTCATGTACCTCCTACACCATCGTCCATTGGCGAGCATGAGGCTTATCAAATTCCTTCAGCATATGTCTCCACCCTTAGTAAAGGGTTGGGTTACTTAGAACATCACTTGGAAAGAGACCCTAAGTTGGCTAGGGCCACTTGGGTTATCAACAAACTAAAGTACATGGTGGGAAAATACTGAATGGGTATAAAAATATTGGCTAGTCTCTCTAGTATAACTAATTATGCATGTGCTCCTCCAAACAATCCTAACATTACATGAGGAACCACTTTTGGAGACCATGAGAGACAACTAGGATTGTCAATGCCTCCTACATCCATATACATGATCAATATTGTACCCTCGATTATCACCCCCTCTACCTCTAAGGGATCCAACACTATCAAAGTGAACAAGATCCTTTTTGGTTTCAACTTCACCCCTCCTATCACCTCTAGTGGTTGTATTTTTGGCAGGATGAGTGGTGTGCGCTTTGGTAGTGATAGTGGCTTCGACAACAGAGGTGGTGCTAGTGGAAGTGATTCTTTTGGAGGTCATGGTGGTGGCTTTGGAAGTGGAGGTGGTTCTAATGGAGGACCTAACACTGGTAGTGGCTTTGGTGTTGGTTCTGGTAGGGGTCACACCAGTGGTTCTAGAGAAGTTTCCTCTAGTCCTCTATCTTTTGATGACCTTGGTTTGAACACTCTTCTTCAGAATATGGGTAATATGCAGAGCTAGTTAGCAAGTCTCTCCCAAGCGTCTGCCTAGCCTATGTTCTAACCCTTCTTCTGGAATAGCCTATTTCCAGTCGTTCTTTTGAATACTCCCTTGTATCAAGGAATGGAGATTCCTAAATTTGTGAAATATAGCAGAAAAGGGGACCCACAAACACATGTGTCTACCTTTAATGCTCTATGCATGGATTTCTTCCATTGATGGAAAACCTATTCCATCGATCTCTCAAGGATACAACACTTGAATGGTACTGTTGCTTTCCTGATAATACCATTTTCTCATTTGACCAACTTGTAAGCCAATTTCTACAAAAAAATCAAGCTAACATCAGGCTGAAGATGACCTTTCTAGATCTTGTCTGATGTAAGGAAGGTGAAAATGAAAAGATCACTGATTTCATAGCATGGTATCAGATGCTCTTCCCACAAATATAGTATTTGTTGCTCAATTTTAATGTGCAAAATGTATTCATAGGGAACTTGTAAAGGCCTTGGCAAGATAAGTTCACCCTTATTAAATACCCTTCTTTTGTGCATTTGTGTGCAGCCCTACGAGAGTACCAATAGATGGTGGTTCAATTCGGGAGACTCTCCTCACACTCCCATTTTGAAAGGAATTCCATCATACTGATCTTTGGGAAAGGTGAATTCATTGCAAATGTAGTAGCTACGATAGATGACAATGGCCTCAAATGCAACCGAAATTTCATGAAGTTAGCAGAATCTTACTCTTCCATCTTGCAAAAGTTAGTGAAGGATAAGATCATAACCTTGCCAAACCCTAGACCTCTTAAAGAATCATAGCCTAGTTGGTATGATGCATGTACCTAATGTCAATACCATCAATTCAATAGACATGATACTGAACATTGTATGTGCCTATGTCATGAGATATAGGACTGCATTGAGGATGGTACTATTCGTCTCGATGGAAGCAACAAAAACATGAATAAGTTAGTGGTGAAAGAGAATAGTGAATTGCAGATATACATGGACCTATTTTTGTCACATTTTTCTAACATGATTGTCAATCCAACTGATTCTATCACTTAGTCTGAGGCCTATGTTAACCTGGTCACGGTTACTTCTACTACATAGCTTGCAACCGGTTGGTAGGATTTACCCCTATACAACAAGACTTCTCCCCTCTACATTCCCACTCAACTCAATGGTAACATTGTGATAGGAGTCTTAGTAGACCTCGTGAGTTGAGTGATGGTCTTTTCTGGAAGCCATATGGCTCGATAACTTTTTCCATCCTAGTTGGACCTAGGGTTGTTGACATGGTTTTCGATGCCATTCTAGAGTTAGATCTATTCAAGATGAAGCTAGGAATACCTTGGCTAGCTTCCATGAATGGAATCACCTCTGTTATTTATAAGTGTCTAAAGTTCTCCCATGAAGGTGTCATGCATGTAGTGCATGACACTAGATACCAACCTCTAGTGTCCCATGGGTGGTATTCATTGGACAATTTTTGGACCACCCCAGCTCGTTCACTTCCTCCAAGGATAGATCTAACTTATAAAAACTATGTGAAGTATAAGACCAAGGGCAAAGGACAACCAAAATTGGCTCTTCCTATAGCACAACAACTGGTTACCTCCTCTTCCTGAAAGGGGAAGGAGAAGCTTGCCTCCTCTTAGGATGAATCACCCACTTCCCTCTTCTAGGAGGAGTATTGGATGAGGAAGGTTGGCTTTTACTCGGTGAGTCCGATGATCCCTCCTTGGTGTAGACCTAAGATTAGGATATCAGATCTCCCTAAGAAATTTTCTAGGCCTTTGTACTACTTGTATGGTATAGGAAAAGGTCCCCACGGGGAGTCCTCTTTGTCTTGGCCTACGTGACCTCCTACCACTCCTACTACCAAAGTAGTAAATGGGAAGAGGCCCACTATTGAGGCACTTGAGTCAACTCCCTCACTACTTCTCAATCTGGTCCTCCTGCTCCAATTCAGGAGTTTGTTCCTCTATAAAAAAAGTTGTAGTGGACACTCTCATGGTTGAGTAGGAGCCTTTTGTTCCTTCGTAGCCTTTGAGCTCCTATTTAAAGAGTTGTAAAAACCACCTTGCATGTGAGGGAAAGTGCCAACAAAAGTAGCTCATGGCTAAGCAATCCACCTTGCAAAGGAAGGAAGAGGAGATGACCCTCCCTGTATTAGGGCCTCCCACTACGTCCCCCTCTCTCCTCCCCTCTGCTATTTTTTAGACTAGCTCTATATCTCTTTCAAATTTTACTATGAGTATGAATGTTCCTGGACCTAAAAAGGTACAAGTGTTCATTTCTCCTTTAGTGGAGTTTCCTTTGTTGATGTCCCTTCTAGATGTCCAACTTTTCCCAAAACTGATAGATATGACAAACACTTCTATCGTATCTATTGTAGTTTTCTCTTCCTCCTCTTCCTTTGTACCTCTTGCCTTGTCTGTGGGGAGTTCACCTCCTCTAACAAAGTAGAAGGTAGAGATTTGTCCTAGCAATGGAGGATGTAAGAGGATCCCACCTTATCCAAAAGGTGGTCCCGTGCTAACTTGTTCTGTCCTAGTGACAGAACTATTCCCTACTTCCCCTAAGTTTGTTACCACTCCCAAATCACTTGGAGAGCCTAGCAGTGATTCTTGGGCACAACATTATTTTTCCTTTGAGTTGAAACATGACACTCGTATTAAGTGCATGTTTAACTCTTTGAATGAGGTTCTAGCCTTGTCAGTGATCTTCATGAAATCACTGACCTTAGCTCCACGAGAGCTTGGTTTAGAGAGGACCTTGTAGGTACGTCTTCCTTAGTCCTTGTTGTAGGAGTGTCAAATGCTCATCCTCTTAACATTCCACCACTACAGGCTCATCCTCCTTCCCCCTATGATGATCTAGAGTGGGAAGCATACAACCTCTTAATTAAACAGTGTTAGGAGGAGGCCCCTTCTTTATCTTTATATTAGATATGTGTGTGTATTGTGATGTGTTCCCCCATGATCATGCTATGTGTGCATGGATGACCCTCATCACCTATGTTGGTGCTTGGATACAAGCATGGTTTTTGTGTCATGTACCTTCTTCTATTTGTATCATCATTCTTCCATGTTTGTTACTTGATTTTCGATAAATTGGGAATGATGCAAAGTGTTGGTGGCATTTAGGTTTCCCTTCCACATTGACCCAATTTTTTATTTTTACTTTTTCTTCTCTTGCATTCTTCACATGGTATGATATAGTAGGGGGTTGATAACAATTCATTTTATATACTAGTATATATATAAATATATTTATGAGTAGTTATGACCCTGAAATATCAGGCTACCCTTGTGCCCTTTGTTCTTGTTATCTTTTATCTTTTTCTTTTCCTTTATCTTTCTCTCTTCTTTGCTTGAGTTGTCCCTCTCATGTGTGACAATGCCACTTCTACAACACTTTGATTTTTAGAAAATGCATTTGTTACCAACAAACCTTTTCTTGAGAATCTTCACAAACTTCCTTTCAAGAATCACATTCTTGACTTGAAACCCTAATGGAACATGTTTACTTCATGGGTTTGTAAAGAAAGAATTTGAGAACCTTTCTCTAAAGTGGGAATAAATTTGATCTTCCCCTCACATGGGGGCATATTCTTCCTTTCTAATTCCTTGATGAAGTGAATATCTTTCAAAAGGATTCCTTGATGGTGAATCAATTTGAGAAAGAAGTATGTCTTTCATACTTTTGAGCAGTTCATCCCTTGAGTGGACCCCTCCCTTACACTGAGTTCCCAAAGGGACCCCTATGAAAGATTTCTAACTTATTGACAGTCTATGAGACTATCCACTTATTTGCTGACATGGTCACTTTTTCACGTGTTCTATCTACAAATAAAAATGTTGCTTTATGGGGGCATCTGTGAAGCCACTTTTCGACTCTGCGGAGTCCCCTTTCCTTTGGTTTCCTTCATGTGAGGGATCTTGGAGGATACTTTCCTGCACATCTACAGGCCTATAGGATGCTTCTTCTGAGCTTCCTCCATGTGAGAGATCTTAGAGATGGATCCCCTACAGGTCTGCGGGTCTGTAGGGTGCTTTCTTTATGTCAGATATTTTGGGGGAAACCTTCCCTATAGGTATGTGGGTCTATAGGGTGCTTTCTTTGGGTTTCCTCCATGTGAGAGATCTTGGGGGATACCTTCCCTATAGGTCTACGGGTCTCTATTGAACTTTATTGGGTTTCCTTCATGTGAGAGATTTTGAAGGATACCTTCCTTGTAGGTCCTCAAGTCTATAGGGTGCTTCCTCAACTTCCTCCATGTGAGAGATCTTGGGGGACGCTTCCTTGTAGGTCTACCATTCTGTAAGGTGCTTTTTTTGGTATTGTTCATCTGAGAGATCTTGGATGAAACCTTCCTTGTAGGTCTGCGGGCCTGTGAGGTGCTTTCTTCTTGGGGATTCCTTCAAGTGAGAGATCTTGGGGGTTTCCTCCTTGCAAGTGATAGGCCTATAAGACACTTTCATTCTTCAGCTTCATAGTTCTACAGGGCTATGAAGTCCTTTTCTTACAGTCCTGTGCTCTTGAGTTTTCCAGATTATGGTTTGCTTCCTCAATAGTTTAGGTATAAATTTCTAACTCTACTACTTCTCTTATCTACTTTACTAAAGCACTTATTAGTATTCATGATCGCTAAAGTGGGGGAAAAATGTTTAGGAGAAAATTTTCACACCTTGCATAAATTCCCCTTTCATGTTCCATCACCTTACAAAACCAAATCCGAAGGTAAAAATCCACATCTACCTGTTTCCTTCATTCCACTTGGCATTGGTTTTGTGCATCAGTAAAAGAGTAACTATCGAGCATGCCCATGTGGTGTGAAAACATCCATCTAGGAAGCTTATTTCCTTGATGGAATCCTACATCTGAAGCTTGTAGAGGCATTACACTTCCCATTGGGGTCAATTTATAATGCCCCTCTTTGACAATTGACCTGAATATGGGCATTTTTCTCATTCTCCCTTCAAATTCACTCATTCTTCATGCATTTCATCAATTAAACATCCTTCTAAGCACTCAACTTGATCTCTCTAAGCATTCTAGCATTCACTTCTTGCACTCTCAGCCTTCAAGCAATACTTTGCACTCCATAGCAGCAACAAGAACAATCCATTAACTATGTAGAGCAAGTGTGGAACAACACCATTGTAGTAGAGGCTTGAGTCTTCTGATTTTCTTCTCCATTATCTAGTGAGCTCTTGGTGGAGGTGATAAGCTTTTCACTCCTCTCCTCTATGATTTGGCTGAGTAGCATAATACTGTTTTGTAGTGTTATTGTGTTCTTTATTTTCATTCACCTTTATCATACTTTTTCTCCATTATTGCTATCTTGGTTGTCTGTGGAGGTGGAAACACCAAAATAGGGGTCTAACTGAGGTAAGCCCCTATACATCCCCCCAAAAATTTTCCTCTTACTTGTGTGTAGGTGGAAGTTTACTTGGAGCTAGCTAGTGAATAGTCTCTTTTGTGAGATCATTCTTTTCACCCTAGCTTTAATCTACTTACTTTATCACATTTGATTGTATATTTCTTATTTCATAGTGTTTTTTTTTCCTTAAAAACCATTAGCTAGGTTGTTAGTCTATTTTCTAGTAGTTCACCTTGTGTTTTTGGTCCTTTAGTCATATGGATGCAAGCGCACCTGAGAGAAGCCAACACGCCATGCTATTGTCCCAGAACCACAGTTTCATTCTCGGGAAAAGAGCTACCTGAGGTGCAATTTAGAAACCAAAAGTTGGTTTGTGTAGCCCCATTTCGAGTTTTGGGTCTGTAGATTGGTTTAAGAACCTTATGGTCCTTATCATTCTCATCTCTCATTTCACAAATACTCCCTTAAGTTGAGGTAATTTAGGGTAGCCTTCTGCTCTTGGATCTCTATGACTTGGGACCTTGAACATGGTTAGTCTCCCTCTCTTACACTTCCAAATCCACATTTCATCCAAGCAAGATAAGCCTACATGTCAATTCAAGCAAGCAATAGTTAAGCATTTCAAGGTCATCAATATAACATTCAAGATCATTTCTAAGGAATTCAAGAGAAATATTCTTCATCCATTGTTGTAGAAATTCAAGATCCCTCATCATGGAATGGTTCTAAATGAATTATTTCATATTCATGCTTCATTATCTTACTTCATCATTTTGGTTTAATTACTTAAAAGGGGTTTGACAAAGGAAAATCCATGTTCCCTAACAATCAACATTTTCTCTCTTTCCTTATGTGATTGCAGATCTAGGTACTTTGGAAGGCTTGAAGATCATTGAAGATTAGGTTTCTAGATTTTTGGAGTCATCTCCCTATTGGAAAAGTCAAAATATTAAAAAAAAATCACTTACAACCTCAAAATTCAAGGTTTTAGATCTAGACATTTTGAGGTATAGATTGAGCAAACTGAGAGCTATAGATTCTACTTTTGAGTTTCTAGAAAAGTAAAAGTGGACTCCTTCTCCAAGAGTCGAAAATGAGTACCACTATAACTATGTTTTAGATATTTTTGTGGATTTGGATACACATTTGGCTGAAACTTGCTCTAGTACAGTTTCTAGAATCGAGACTGATTTGTCCAAAATGGCGAATGAGTCCCACTAGGCTTAAAAATCAATAAGTTCAGAATTTTAGAGCTATTTCCAGTCTCTTCAAGGTTTCTAGGTCCACACCATTCACATCCTTACTTTTATGCTCTGCTTTATTTACATTTCTAGGGATTTTCTTAGCTCATTTAGCATTTGTTTGCATATCACATTGTGTTTACAAAAAAATTGTGTTTCCCAAGTTTACACTTGGTGGTGAACCCCTTTCTTGTCTCAATCATCTCCAATGATACCTTATAGTCAAATCCCTCACATCCTTCTTTGGGTTGAGATCTCTAAGGTGTTCTTGAATGTGAATATTGTGAAATTGGATCCCTTTCCTTATACCCATTTTGTGGACAAGAAAGTGAAGAATCCATTTCTTGTGTCCACATTTTGGTGAAACCACATTTAGAATACTTTATTTTCTTATTTGGAGTCCATCATTATCCTAGAGTTATCTTACATTAAAATTCCATTGCATTTTGCATTAGTTAAGTTGCATTCTAGGGTTTGCATTTTTACATCTTAAATAATTGAAAATCATATAAAATATGCATTTTCAAATAGTATTTAGGTGATACAACATGAAAAGCATCAAAACCAATTGATTTTTTTTGAAAATTTTGAAAAAACCCCTAACTAGGATTCATTTGCCACCTTGGGCGAATCAGTCCCAGTCCAGATTTTAAATTGTCTGTTAGAACACTAAAAACCTCATTTTCATGCTTCTTAAGCCTCCTAGTAACATATACTATAAGTCTGGAAAGTTTCAAGAATATTTGTTTTATGCATCTAGGTCAAAATCATCAATTTAGGGTACTCGTTTTTGAAATCATGTCAATTACAAGCATCATTATATCTAAAAAATGATAATATTTTTGAAACTTTGCAGCACATGGATAAAAGTACTTATCACTTTTTCATATACAATTCTTACACTCATTATAATTTTCATAAGTTTTATAATAGCATGCTTTTCATTTTGGGATATAAATTATTTTCATTCTTAAAACTTTGCATACACTAGATAAAAGTTTTTGCATCTTTGGATATACATTATTTACATTGCTGAAACATTGCATGAAATGGTTACAAGTGATTTTCATTTTTGTTCAAACAAGGTTAGTTTCTTACATATCTAGGCATGCTAAGAAAAATTTCATATCCCCTCCCGATGAGAGTGTTTTAGTGGAAGAGAATCTAGCCTTTGAGATTCCTAACGATCATATTTGGTCTTCTCCTAATATCTCTCCTATTGGAAAAGAAGATATTTTGGTGTTAGAAGAACCAATCAATGAGAGCTTTGAGAATCTGAGTTGTTTCTCTCCTCCTACCTCTCCTATTAGTCAATACACTACTAAATAAGAGGACATAACAATAAGTAATAATGATGATCACACAACACAACACGAGACCATTGAAACATGCCTATGCTCATCTCACAAAATATTCTCCTCTTGTGGTAGTGATGAGGATATGTTGGTGTTAGATAAGCAAACCTCCAAGATCTATGACAACCCTCTTTATGATCCTTCCCCTACTTATCCTATTATCGAAGACATTAGGGCACAAAGGAATGAACTCATTGATGAGACAAAAAAATGTCTCATCTATTATCCAAATAAAATCATGTATTTTGCTTAATTATGAAGTTTATCAAGACTAAGCATGATGAGGAAAGTAAGATATTTTCAGTTGCAATGTAGTCAATATTTCATTATATCTTGAAAATTACAATCTGGGTTCTTGAGATATTTAGGTAAAAATTTGAAGACAAGAAGTAAAAACAATCCATTAAATTTCACAAAAACCTAGTTCATTCTTTAAAAGAAAAAATCACTAGTCCAATTCTCCAAAAAATTGCTTCCATGCTCTAGAATTTATGGAATTTGTTGATTCGTTTGCTTCTATGCTCCAAAAATTTTGAAACTAAGTGAAGGATAATTCATAAAGAGGTTGAGAAATTTGTTCTCCTAGAAGCAGTTAAGGGACAATAGTTGAGAGCATAGATAAGGGGAATTTCCAAGCATTAAGGTAGGTTGTTGGGCTTTGCAAACAAATGGAGCATATCTAGGAGAATTTTTTGGGTAGTTTAAACATTTTTGCAAGCATCTTGGAGCTATTTGATGAGCTTTAATGATGCACAAGGGAAAGACATGACTTTGTTAGTAGTCAAATGTCTATTTGGAGATTTTTTAGAAGCTACAAAATAGACATATTTGTTTTGGACGACCAAAGAAGATTGACTCAGAAAGATGAAGGAAAGACATCCTTTTCCCTCAACACATGTTCCTATCTTCTAGCAAGTTGTTGCACAACAATTAAGGCTCATCTTTCAAATTAGTTGAAGAAAAAAAATCTATAAATTCATTGTAATCAGGGAATCAAATGGGGAAGATTTTTATAAAATAATAGAATTTAGTTTTTAGTAGCAGTAGTTGTTTTGTAGTTTCATTTCTTAGCAGTCATTTCATTTCCAACTCTTTACATTTCCAGTATTTCCTTTTACAAGTTTCTTAGGATAGATTTAATTCCAACATTTCATTTACAAGCTCTTAGATTAGATTTGATTCTATAAATTTCCTTCATTCATTTCCTTTCAATTTTGTTTGTAGAGAAAACATTTCATGCAAATGATTTCTTCTCCCTCTTGCATATTGCCATGTACACCACCCTAGATTGACATTTATAATTAAATGATGAAGAATGCAGCAAAACTTGTTACTCATAAAGCATCAAAATAATCATACTTGTTCTTCTCCTAACATCTCTCATAGTTATGAAGAAGATACTTTGATATTAGAAAACATAATCAATGAAGGTCATGAGGATCTTAGTTGTCTCCCTTCACCTAGGTAAACCATTATTGAGAAAGACAATTTAACCATCGATCATTCCCCTACTTGTGATGAAGTCATTTTAGAAGAACAAGCCTTTGAATGCCAAGAAAATTTGGTTTGTAGTTCTTCTAAAAGTTCTTCTCCTAGGGAGGATGTCATGGTGCAAGAAAATCTAAACATTGATACTCATAATGAGAATTGTTTAGGTGAGGTGACATTAGAATCCCCTTCACTAACACATCATGTAAGTAAAGATAAGATTATTGAGGTTATGATAACACAAATTGGATCTCCTTTAATTAGTGAGATTCCTATGTCACCTCCCATTAGTGAATCACATTAAAAAAAAGAGATTTTTTTAAATCTAGGATGCAATCAAACAATGTTTTGCAACAACAAAGATATAACACAGTTTCTCAAACATGTAGGGGACCAAAAATTACTCCTGCAACATCACCATTACCTTAATTCTCCTCGACATCCTTGTCATAATATAGTTGAAGATCTTAAGAAGACCCCTGCTAACATATCTGTATGGAAAATCATTCAACTATCACCTAAATACAAGTGCCTATTTCAAGAAATGTTGTAAATAAAGCAGGATGAGATCCAATCTTATATGAATTGAAATAATGTAACATCCTCCTTGCATCTTGTTGTGCAGTTTTGCACACACGCCTCACTTGGAGTAGGGACCCTCTTTTCGTGATGAATTTTGACCCTTGGTTTTATTGGACTTGTCCTTCTGAGGTCTTGGGATGTTGGCCTTGGTGGCCTTGGTCTTGCCTTGAGGCTTAAATTGGTTTAAATTGGCTTTTAGTGAAAATATGGGTTTTGACCTAAATCTGGGATTTTCCGGTTCTCGCGGATTTTCTTGGACTGAGTAAAACTCTTGGACTTCATTAAAATCCCAATTTCTATCGTATCTGCGGAATTTGGGTTTTTCCGAAATGCGATCCTGGGCTCGGGTTTCTGAATTTTTCAGACATGTCTTGTCGGTCATTAATGCTCAAGGTACCTTTTCTCAGATGCGATTAGGGATGAATTTAAGGTCTTTTGAGCATCATTTTAACTTCAATATTCACTTTTTTTTGCTTTGATGTCTGAGTGCATTCTTCATTCGAGCTTTGAGTGGGCACTAGTGTTAGGGTTTTCATTGCGAGGACGCACTCGTTTTGCAGTCACCTCCTTCGAGTCCGAGCTTCATCAGCACCAATCCATGGTAAGTCATCTTTGATCCTTCCCTTTCTTGCATCATGATTGAATCTTTCCAAGTTGATTGGTAGCCGTTCCAAGTCGGCCTTTGCTTGGTCACGATTTTATATTTATCGAACTAGGGTTGGACTTAAATCCACAACAAAGCTTTGTCGCCCATGCTTGTGTTTATCCATTCACTGGTGGGTGTGTGAGTATGAACCCGTCTAATTAGGACTTTGCCCCCTAAGCACGCCATTTGTTCTATTTTGTGAAAATTAGGGTTTCGGTTCATTTGCCTGAATTTGCCAAGGTTCAGTAGGGTTATCATGATTTCATGATTTATGTTCAGCTCAACCTACTCATACCTTGAGAAATCCCTGTGCACATTGATTGATCGCCCCAATGATAGTTTTCCTTGAAATTTTAAGCTTATCCAGGATCTCATGGCGGGGGTCTAGTTATGGGATTTAGGGCATCATTGTTTCGATTTGAAGGTTAGTTATTCAGAGGTCTTTTGAAATCCAAATTCATGTGCATTCTGAATTTGTTGATTGACATCGATGCTGGGACCATTAGAATCCAAGTAGAAAGGTTTGCATGATTGTTCGATTGATGGTTCGCGTGTTGGTATTTCGTCGGGTTTTCGAGGTGTCCGTGGAATTCCTGCTCGCCTAGATTTTCCTAATGTTTGTCAAGTCCATCGGGTATAGCCAATTCTGGAGTATTTGAACAGTCCACGAAAATCCGTCCTATCCAAACTTTTCTAGTTTCCTTGCTCAGTTTCATACTTTTCAATTTTCAAGGATAGGACCAATGGAGTAAATGCTAAATAATGATTTCTTATTGCTAATGGATGGATTTCATGATAATATTATAAAATTATGTCCGTACTAATGATTTATTTAGTGAATGATGTCTTTGCAGCAAGAATCCGTCTGGGTCGGATTTCTCCAAAATTCCGCCCTGAATGGATTTTCCCAGTTTACCTTGTTTTCCTGGATTGCTTTATTTTTCTGGATTTTCAAAGATTGATGATTTGTGGCGGATCCTAATTGCTTCATATGATTTTAATGCTAACCTTTGGATTGAAACATGTATGACAATTGGATACTCATGACATTATTTTGTGAATGCAGGCTGAATCAAGTAAGGCCGCTGTGGGAAAATCTAAAGGAGATACGAAGGGGTCCTCCATTTCAGAGGCAGAAAGATTAAGGTTGGATACTAAGAGTCAGCTGCTGGAAAGCAAGATATCTTTTGTATGGTCTGAGGTCTCTGACACCAATGTTGGAGCACTGCAATATGAGGAGTTTAAAAAGAGAACAGCTCAGAAGGATCTGTCGGTCCTGAGACAGGGAATGATGAAGTCTAGGTTAGTTCATGTGGCAGGGTTCCCTCCTACAATCCAATGCTATGAGTTGATTCTAGAGTGTGCCCGGCAGTATGACTTTGACACACAAAGGGTTGTCAGCGTGTTGAGGGAAGGGTCTTGGTGAATTTTAGTCTTGTTTCTATCGCCCAAGCCTTTGACATGCCAGATTTTCCTTCTGTGTGCGCTCTGAACATGGACTTGGCCAGAACATATTATGAGAATGAGCCCACCAAAGCTTCACAAATGATTAATGCTTGGTTGGAGAAGCCAAAGTCACACTATTCCAAACTACCCAAGCAGTTGCATAGAGTTAAATTCAGATCGGATATCTATGATGCAATCACATTTTTGAGCAGAGTGGCGGGTTTGAAGACCACTGGAGTGTTAGAGAATTGGATGGTTCATGTGATAAACAAGATTGAGTAGGGTACCGATTATCATTGGGTAGGACTTATTAGCACTATGATCGATAAACAGCTAAGGGATGTCCTAGAAACAAAGAAGTTCACTATGTCTTCTTATGTAATGTATGTGTTGGCTAGATTCTACCCATATAGGGGTTTGAATCCACAGGGGACATTTGGACATGACATAGTCTAAGAGATATATCCAGAATTGCACCTAGGACATCGAGATTACCGAAGAGCCAATGATGCATTCACAATGCATATCACTAGGTTGCTTCAAAATGCAGAGCATGTGAGATTGTTAGAGGGAGTGAAGGAGCTAATAAAGAGATACGAGACCTGGTTTATTCAATTTCCCACCTTCTCTTACATCAGAATTGATGGATGTCCGGCTGCTCCATACAGGTTACCTAGGTATCCTACTGATCATATTGTGTTATTGGAAATTGTTAGACAAATATGTGAGTTTGATGTCGTTGTCAAAAAGGAGAAGCATAAAATAGGTTTCAGTGGGGATTTTCCTCTTGGAATTGGCATAGCAGAGGTGTTCCCTTCTATCCAATCGACACAAGTAGCAGGGGATGAATTGGTAGCTCATGGTTTCTCCTTCTATTCCAAAAGGACAAATTTTGATATTACAGGGGAAGCATAGAAGAAGGCTACCAAAGAATATCGGCATAAGGATGACCTAGAGGACTATTGGGATTCCCCTGACAAAAGTTTATTTGAGGAGATCAAGGACTCCATCCCCTAAGGAAACTATGCAAAAGATGGATCCTCCTCCGGAGGCACCAGTTGTGGACCAACCTAAGACTACTTCTCCTTCACCAAGTGTACCTGAGCAGGAAACAACCCATCAAGAGCAAGAGACTAGTGGAGAGGCAGAGCCATTCAAGGAGGGAGAACTATTTGGTGAGGCAGCTGAGTTTGAGGTGGAAGAGAAAGAAAGGCATACTTCTCCATTAGTTCAATATGAGGATTCTCTGGAGAATAGCAAAGGAAACAGATCCCCTGAGAAGGAGGGTACCCCTCTTAGACCCCCATCACCTGTGCAAGAGGAGGAGCCTGACTTGGGTGATCAAGGTGAGTAGTTTCCTGAGAGAGGAAAGGATGAAATGGTGGAACTACATGAAGAGGTGAAAATAGATGAAATCTGGGTGGAACATGTTGTCCCGGATTGGTTGGAGAAAGAGATCACAGGAAAGAAACAAGTGGTTATTGTGGACACCCCTCTGGATTGGGATGAGATGTTATCCAAGATTGGAAAAGGAAATAAGAAAAAGATGGCCAAGGTTGTCTCGAGGATAGAGAGAGATGAAGCAAGTAACAGGGTCATTCACATTGCCACCCCTGCTGCGGATAAAACTAGAGAAGAGGCCACTAGTAAGGATTACATTGTGCAGACTATTAACCTTGGACCTGCATCTATGGAAGAAGATATTGAGGAGTATGAAGGGTCTAGTGTTGTGATAATTGGTAGATTAAGGAAAGAGACTCAGACCAAGCATGAGCTAAGAAAGGAAAAAGAGAGACTTAAGAAATGCTTGGAGGATGTAATGAAACCTCTGCAATCTCTTCACCCATCTTCCTCTGCTACTCCTAGTTTCCTCCCCAAGGAAACTATTTCTGAGATTGAAAGGATGAAAGCCTCTATCCAAACTGTAATTGACTGGTTGAAGGATGTGCAGGTGAAAGGAGACAATGCAATCAAGGAAATCCTTTCAGTTGGAAAGGATGCGGTCAGAGCTAAAGATTTGTTAGAACAGGTATTATCCTAGGACAAGGAAGATATTGATCTACTACAGAAATCCAAAGTGGTTATGGGTTATGGTAAAGATCATCTGGCTGCAGATGGAGTTCTTCCTCCCTCCAGACTTAGTGAACCTTGGGAATGGTTTGAGGCTTTGCAGATTCGGCAGAAGGCCATGAAGAAGATTTAGAAACAGAGAAAGCTGATAGAGGGTGATCTAACTGGAGTATATGATGGCTGCATAGAATTTTTTGAGATTATGATGGGTAGGAGGAAAATTGCTCCTTAATACCTGAGCTTAGAATAGTTGAGGGAATGGTGGCATGATGTTTATGCCCTAGACTTTGAAAATGTAATAACAGGGCATCAGCTGGATGATGCAGCAACTTACTTGGCGGTGATAGAAAAGTATCAAGCCCACAAAGATGATTGGAATAAAATTGTCAAATAGTCAAATGAGGAGATTGACGCCATTGGATGCCAGCTTAGGGTTTTGCCTTTGCCACCTGTTGCCAAGTTGGACAGATTATTTTTGAAAGTTCAGGATCAGAGCAAGGATAAGGGAGGTGGTGATTAATACCAATTTTGAGATTTGTGCTTCCCTATTATCATGGGGCATGTATTGATCTGGGTTGCATTGGGGATTGTGTCTAGGCTAACCTTGATGATGTATCGTCATTTAATGTATGCCTTATTTTGAAATTCCTTGAGGCTGACTTGTTTTGGCTAATTTTATTTTGTAAATGTTTGGCTGGGCCGACATGTCTTGAGAATTTGCTATAAAAGTCATTCCTGCCTCATTGTAAGAGATATAGATAGATATATAGAAGAGTAAGAGTTAGGATTCGAGATAGTTGAGTTAGAGTAATTTGCAATATTTTATTCTTGAAGCAAATATTGTAATAGAACAGTGGAGTTGTTGTAGTATTTTGATAATCTAATACAATTGAAGACATTGTGGTTTTCCTGGTGAAGTCTCTTGTGTTAGTTTATCTTGCATGGTTCATGTTGTTCCATCTTTCAAATTGCTTAAAGATCTAGGATTTAATGTTTAGAATTGGATTAGTTTGGTAAATGATGTTTATGATTTCATATTTGGAATGTTGCTATCAATCTCTAGTCTATACTCCCAGTAACTATCTGATTGTAGTAGGCTAGTGAAGTCAACCTGGACCATATATTTATGTGTGCTTAGTTTGATTATGGATGAACATCTATGATTTGAAAATTTATGCCTTAGAAGATTGCACCGTTCTTGTGATATTGCATCATGGGTTAAGCAAGAGTTGGTTATTTGAGGTTGGTCCATTCTAGATATCTGTCATTTGCATTGTTCATCCTAGGGGTAGTTTAGATCTTATCACATTCTTACACCCTTACCTTTTACTATTTCTTTATTATTTGGTTAGATTTAGGATTTGAGATCATCATATTGCAAGATCTGATAGATTGAAGAGACATGGCTTGCTTGTAGCAAGGTCCCTTTGTGATTACCAGCATTTCACATATTATCTGAGTTGTTTATGCATTGTCATGACCTGACACCTAAGAGACCTTGGGGTGATTTTCAGTGATTTATTGTTGAAGATTACCTTTCAAGAGAGATAGAATATTGCATTCTGTCTGAGTTGTTGCTGTGCAGAAAACACCATCAACAGATTTTCGCTAGAAGGAGGGCATGAATGAGCACATTGGATTGTTTCTTGAACACCATCTCTCCTGAGAGATATAGGAGAAATACCAGATCTACTGCAAGAGAAGAAGATTTACAGGAATTACAGTTCCCCACTAGGTAAAGAAGGACTCGAGAAAGGGGAGAATCATCATCACCCATCCCTTCACCAGCATCATCCATATCTTCACATCCAGAGGTTGAGGCCATACCCATCCCTGAAGCAGTTCCCATTCAACAACCTTAGCCTATCGTTAACCAACCACAACCACCACCCCCGCTTTTGCCAATGGCTTTCCTAGCTAATAATCCATCCCCTTTGTCTTTCAATGCTTACAATGTAATGCCCAAAAACCCTGAACACTTCTGTTCAAAGTTCCATGTTAATGACCCAAACAGGATTGCAAAGGAACATATAAGGATTTTCCAGACCTATCTCAAGGACAGGGGAATTGTTTATGAGGATGTTGCCTGTAGGTTGTTTCCTTATTCACTAGGAGAAGAGGCTTTTTTACTGGTACAATCACCTCCCATCTGGCTCAATTCTTAATTGGAATGATCTTGAAACTGCATTTTTAGAGAAATTCGAATACCTATCAGTGCCAATGAATTGTATTTGCAATTCACTAGAGTCAAGAGAGAAGTCAACGAATCAATATCTAGTTTCAATAATAGGTTTCACCATGCGTACACTAGACTTCAAGATCCTTATGTTTTGGATAACAATACAGCCCTAGGATTCTATTACGAAGCATTAAATAGCCTCACAACCACCTTTCTGAAGTGGAGACCTAACCCTCCAGCTAACCTAACTGATGCCTATACAAAAGCTGTTAAGCTTAGTATAGATCTGAGACAACATGTGACTGGACCGTTGCCTTCTTTAGGACCAGTTGCACATCCCAATCAGGTTCAGGCAGTAAATCAGGCACTTACCAATCATACTCCAATCATGAATCCAATACCTCAATTACCTTTGGTGCCACATCCAGGTCTCCCCATGAGTCAGGTTTCTCCTATGATGTATTTTTCCCAGCAGTAGGTTAACCAACCCATGTATCAGCCACAGCCGAATAGTTTCCCTGCCTATTTGTAGAACTCTGAAGTGTTGCATCAGTCTATGGGATCTGCTACAATGCCTATCCCTCCTCAGAGTAATCCAAGCCGGTCCCCTTATGAAGATCCAAATAAAGAAAGGATTGATGAAATGGCTAAGCAGATAAAGAAGTTGAACCTAGAGGTGACCTACTTAAGGAATCAAAACAGCCAATTACAAGCTACTCAGAAGAATATACAATCCAATCAGAATAGGGAATTTCCACAAGGGTAGAATTTTGACAGAGGTCAGCGTAATGAGAGAGGATTCCACAATGACAGAGGATATAATTAGGATAGGGGTTACAACAATGACAAAGGTTACAATAATGATAGGTGACAGAATTTTGATAGAGGACAGGGTAGTGGATCACGATTTGATAAGAGGCAATCATAGGGATAGAACAGAACGTGGAATACGTGACCTAATAATGGAGGAGTTCCTACTCCCTTGGATCAACCTGTCAACCAATCTATAAACCAGCCAGTCAGTCAGGACAAACCTCCCAGTGGTGTATATTTGGCTGAAGTAGCCTTATCAGGATGGTGCAGGCTTCATAAGACAAGCCAGCACTCAGAATTAGAATGTCTAGAGTTCCAAACCGCAACTTCCATTTTCTAGTATGAGGTGGAGAATAATGCAAATGGGCAGGAGATTGTTCCCTCAAGGCCTTACGATTCTCCTGTGCTAGTATTAAATCACGCTCCCTTCCCAGCAAGTAAAGAAAATGTACCACAGGAGGAATCTGATTCTCAGGAGGGGAAAATAGATCAAATTTGTAATGGGGATGAACTGGCTCAGTTATTCAATGAAGAAACAATGAATGATAATGGCCCTTTGGATAAGGAAGAGGCTTATGTTGAAGAAGTAAAGATGTTTCAGACGCAAGGTTTGAGAGATATGCCCCACAGGCGCCCACAGGCTAGGGGACCTTTCACCACTTCCATTCCTCCAAATAATTTTGACACCCCTCCAGATCCTAATGCTAGCAATAATCCGTCCTTCCCACATGTTTCCAAGCAGTACCTTTCAAAGGAAGGACAGACTCAAACTGACCTACAAAAGGAAAAGGCTACTCAAGCAAGCAAAGACAAGGTGGAGGAACCTCCTAGGGAAGTATCAACTGATATGAGTGAGGAGCAAATGGCTTCCTATGTTGCTGAGGAGTTTAAGAAATTAAAGGTAAATCTTTCAGCATTTGAGTTATTAAGATTCCCTGCAATTAGGAAGGCAGTTTTAGGTACTTATGATGCACGTTCAGTGTCTTTGGATAAACCTTTTGGCGAGGATATCAGCAAGATTTCTAGTTCTCAGCCTGTGAAGACACAAAATCAGGCTCACAGTTGGACTAATTTTCCCCCTGGAGATAAAGGAAAAGAAAAGGACAAGACTCAAGTGGCTCAAGTAGATACTCAGCCAACTCTGTTTCAAGGGAAGACAAAAACCCCACCTTTTCTGATCTCTGTGCGCATATTTGGTAAGAATCTACACAATTGTTTACTAGATTCTAGTGCTTCCACCAATGTTATGCCATTTGGAGTATGTAGAGCTTTAGGGATTACACCAGCTGATTCTCAGAAGAAGGTAACTCAATTGGATAGAACTGAAGTAAATGTGGTGGGAGAATTAAACATGATTCACATACAGATAGCTTCTGACCCAAGGATTCAACAAGTTATCAATATTCAGGTAGCTGATATCCCTGATGCGTATGGTTTGATTCTAGGAAGGGATTTTACTAAGAATTTGAATGGATATGTGTCCACTGATCACTCTCACATGTGGCTTCCTTGGAAAGAGGTGCCAAATTAGATCAGAATTGAGAGAGAACCAAGAATGAAATACATGATTACAGAATACCAAAAGACTTCAATAGAGGTTCTGATATCAGAAGTTGGCATGGGAAATTATATGTTGTCGACACAGTTTGAGGAGTCAGACTTAGAGAAGGTATTGATGCTACACACGATGCCTATTGATGCAGAAATAGGATCCAGCCATCTTACTATTTTGACAGAATCAATGGAGGAAGAAGAGGAAACCGAAGATAATCAGATTAGCCTATTAGACAGTTTCCAGGAATTTATCAAGCAGTGTGTTGAAAATCAAAGGAACCTAGGTAGAAGGACGAGCTTTGAAGAATTACTCTTACCTAATTGGTGTAGAGTTCATAATGCTTCACATTCAGAGTTGGAGTGTTGTTTATGCCAAATAGCAGTAGAACAAGTGCAAAAATGCATGAATCCAACCCTGGCAGTTAAAACAGATATACAAAACCCTCGGGAAGACTATCAAGAAAAGAAGTTTGTTTCATCTGAAAAACCATCCAGCAATACTAAGCCCAAGGATGTGATGAAGAGGACTACCATTGCTGAATGTTGGACTCTCAGATTTGACGGATCTAAATCCAAACATGGAGCTGGGGCAAGATTTGAATTGATCAGTCCAAAAGGTAAAAATTTCTTTGCAGCCCATAGACTTCAATTTCATTGCACTAATAACGTAGCAGAGTATGAAGCATTGACTCATGGACTTCTTATGACACTTAAGAAGAAGGTTAAAATTTTGCAAGTTTTCGGTGATTCTAAGTTAGTAATTAAGCAAGTAAGGAGACAATATTCTTGCCACGATAGAAGAATGACTAATTATAGGCATAGAGTGTGGGACCTCACTAAAGGATTTGATGCCTTCAATATTCAACTAATACCACGACAGAAGAATCAAATTACTGATTCCCTGGCTCAAGCAGCAAGCACTTTGCAGCCTTTATCTTTGTCAGGTTTGAAGAAGTTCACTATGGAATTGACTTATGTGCCATCGGTTCCAGATAATGTTACTAACTTTAAGGTGTTCAAAGATGACAAGCATATTCTGGATTTTATCACAAATACAAACGTCTTTGCTTCTCAAATCATTGATGAAACAGAACCCCAGGAAGCAGAACTGGATTTAGAAGGAGTGATGAATCTAAAACCAAACACTATTCCAAGGGGAATGGTACAGTTGGAACGAATTTTTGATATGGATAAAATCAAGGATCGGGAACAAGAATCAAAGAAGGAGTCTATCGATGGACAATGTGATACTTCAATATGGGAACTGAAGATAACACCAAGAACATTTTTATTGGCAAAGTATGCACTCCAGAAGAAAGACAAGGAATAATTGCAGCATTGCGTAGCTTTCCCGATATAATAGCCTAGAGTTATGAGGACTTGAAAACTTATGATACATTAATCATAACTCATACTATCCCTCTGAAGCCAGGTGCCAGGCCTTTTAGGAAAAGGCAGAGACCAATTAATGCATTATTGGAACCGGTCATACAGAAAGAAGTCCAAAAATTACTATCTGCCAGAATCATATTTCCTGTGAGGCATTCAACATGGGTAGCAAACCTGGTTCCAGTTAGGAAAAAGAATGGTGAAATTAGACTTTGTGTTGATTTCAGAAACTTGAACAGATCATCAAAAAAGGAAAACTATCCAGTTCCTTCATTGGATGAAGTACTCTAGGTGTTTAATGGATCTCAGATGATGTCCTTTCTAGATGGTTATTCAGGGTACAATCAAGTAATGGTTCAATATGATGACAGGCATAAGGCTGCTTTCACAACTAAATGGGGTAGCCTACAGGAGGATGCCTTTTGGACTCATTAATGCAGGAGCTACATTTCAAAGGGCTATGGATATTTCCTTCAAAGATATCATAGGAAAATACATCATTATTTATATGGATGACCTGACTATTTTTTCAAAAAATAGAGGGGATCACATCTCATATTTGCGCAAAGTGTTTCAAAGGTGCAAGGAATTTGGCATATCCCTAAATCCTAAAAAATGTATTTTCGGAGTAACAGAGGGAAAGCTACTGGGACATGTGATATCATAAAAGGGAATTGCTATTGACCTAGAAAGAGTGGAGGCTATACTGAAGATTTAGCCACCTGCTAGCAAAAAGGAGATGAAGTCTTTCTTTGGCAAGATTAACTTCATCAGAAAATTCATCACTGGATTTGCTGAAATTGTTAAGCCATTGAATGCAATGTTGAAGCAAGATGCTAAGATTGAATGGACTACGGAAGCAAAGGAGGCATTCCTAGAGATCGAAAGGGCCATTGCTGATGCTCCAGTATTGGTAAGTCCTAACTACAGTAAACCCTTCTTCATCTCTTCATTTGCTTCAGATAATTCGTGTGCTAGAATGTTAACTCAAAAGTCTGATGAGGGAAATGAGCATCCTATTGCTTTTATGAGTGCACCATTAAAAGATGCTGAGTTGAAATATCCAAGTGTGGAAAAGCAGGCGTATGCCTTGGTCAGAGCAGTAAATAAATTCAGACATTATATCCTTAGGAATAAGGTTCATACAATTGTTCGAGATCCTGCAATCAAGTTACTTCTGATGAAAAATGAATTAGGTGAGCGTAGAGCCAAATGGGTGACAATGCTCCAAGAATATGATATTGAGATCCAACCCATGAATTTGGTAAGAGGACAAGGGCTCACTCAGACTATGGCTGAAATTGGTCTTGAACTGACTGTCCAGAATTATAATGTCGAGGAGGTTTCCCCTGATTGTTGGTATGATGACATAGTTTATTACTTGTTGAATCAACGGTCTCCAGGCCATCTTAATGCAGTTTGGAGATGAGCTATGTGGTTAAAGAGTGATGGTTTCATGTTAAAGGGAGCTGTTATGTACAAGAAAAATCATGAAGGTATTTATTTAAGGTGTCTTAGGAAATAGGAAGCTGAAAGAGTGATGGACGAATTTCATGAAAAGTACGACACTGGCCATGGTTCCGCGATTGCCACAGCAAATCAAATTTTGAGGGCAGGATATTATTGGCCCACATTGTTCAAAGATGTCCACCACCATGTTAGGACCTATCACACTTGCCAAATCGCAGCAACAAGGGAAAGGTATGCGGTGCTTCCACTCCAATCAGTCATTGAGGTAAGGCCCTTTGCTCAATGGGGAATGGATTTTATAGGTCCCATCAACCCACCATCTTCTGCGGGACATAGGTACATTCTCACTATTACTGATTATTTCACAAGATGGACTAAAGCTTTTGCTTGTAGGAAATGTACATCTGAGGTGGTGATTGATTTTCTAGAATCTGCTATTATTAATCGATTTGGATGCCCTATTTCTGTTGTCTGTGATAACGGTCCTACTTTTGCATCTTTAAAATTTTCAAATTGGGCTTTTGATCATGGCATTATTGTGAAATTTGCGGCCAAATATTATCCCCAGGGTAACGGCTTAGCAGAGTCCTCCAATAAGAACTTATTAATTGTCATCCGCAAGCTATTAGAAAGAAACCCAAAAGCCTAGCATACCCAGCTTCGATTTTCCCTTTGGGCAGATCGTACGAGACTCAAGTCATCCATTGGAACATCTCCTTTTCACTTAGTATATGGTCTGGAGCCAGTATTCCCTATTCAACTCAAGATCCCAACCTTGAAGTTTATAAATGAGTTTTATGATGAGGGGGATAGAAGGGAGGCTAGGTTGACAGAACTACTGCACCTGGAGGAGAAACGAGACAACGCCCTTGAGAATTTTGCTAAACATCAGGGGGTAGTTAAAAGGTGATTTGATAGAAAGGCTAAAGTCAAGGCCTTTAGAATTTCTGACCTGGTCCTATACTGGGATAAACCTCATGATCAAAAGGGGAACCATGGAAAGTTTGATAAATTGTGGCTTGGCCCATATCAGATTGCTGAAATACTTGGGGATAATGCCTTCCATCTGAAGACTCTCACGGGAGAAGATATTCCACTACCTATCAATGGGCAGTATTTGAAACATTATTTCCAGTCCTGAGCTGTTTTCAGCTCCCTGCTTTGTATATAGTTAGTTTAGGTTGCTTTTTTCTTTTCTACTTTGGTTAGAATAGGTTTCCTTTTGGTTTGTTTGTTTTGTTTCAGTTAGTGTAGGTTTGCTTTACTTTGTTTGTTTTGGTTTGCGTTGCTCTTGCTCTTGGTTCCTTCTCCTTTTGGGGATCCCTGGTTACACTTGTATGACAGTGGTGACAAAGTAGGTCTGATGTTCTTGGTATTTCTTTTGTGAACTCTAATCATCCTTCCAGGGCATTATGGTATGAATTTCCTACCCAATGTCACTTATCCTTGTGCTGAGGCAAAGGGTTTTTTAGTCAGCTTGAACAAAAATACATTAGGGTCTCATATTTTAAATTACAGATACCTAAAGTTGCATAAGGTCCTTATGAAGTTTGAACAAGTGAAAAATCCTTTTTCTACTCTAGTGCCACTGTGGTTCTCATCCCTGAGTGCGACCTTCATTGTTCACAGCTTGAAGTGAAAACAGTGAAAAGATGACCTTGGAAATACATATTAAAAATTAAAAAGGTTTGAATTCAACTTATCAGGGGGATCTGGATATCTCTATCTGGGCTATAGAAACCTGTTTGGTAGTAGAGCTATGTTCAGGAGAATCACAGCGATAACCTCATCGGGGCTATGGACGCTTGACTGGAAGCGAGACTCTATCCAGGTTACTTTTAGAGTATGAATCTTTATGTAGCTTGTTCATACCAAGTTTGGTTCTTGTTGTAACTAAAGGAGGATAATGAATAAATTTGCACACACTTTGACCCTAGTGTAGGAAAGTTTGGATGACTAGAGGCTTCTTTATTTTAACATGGGTGGTGGTAGGATAGGTGAGTTGAAACCATAAGTTCTGGGTTCTTGATTCTAGTTTGTCATTGAAATGCTCGGGAGCATTTTCCCCGCAGAGTCGCCATTTGTTGTGTAGTTTTGCACACATGCCCCACTTGGAGTAGGGACCCTCTTTTCGTGATGAATTTTGACCCTTGGTTTTATTGGACTTGTCCTTTTGAGGTCTTGGGATGTTGGCCTTGGTGGCCTTGGTCTTGCCTTGAGGCTTAAATTGGTTTAAATTGGATTTTAGTGAAAAATCGGGTTTTGACCTGAATTCAAGATTTTCCGGGTCTGGCGGATTTTCCCGGACTGAGTAAAACTCCCGGACTTCGTTAAAATCCCAGTTTCTGTCGTATCCGTGGAATTCAGGTTTATCTGGATTTTCCATGAGGCTTGGGTTTTTCTGAAATGCTGTCCTTGGCTCGGGTTTCTGGATTTTTCAAACTTGTCTTGTCGATCATTAATGCTCGAGGTACCTTTGCTCAGATGCGATTAGGGATGAATTTAAGGTCTTTTGAGCATCATTTTAACTTCAATATTCACTTGTTTTCTGCTTTTATATCTGAGTGCATTCTTCATTCGAGCTTTGAGCGTTGATCTTGAGCTGCTTGCGTGAGGTTTGGTTGGGCGCTGGTGTTAGGGTTTTCATTGCTAGGACGCACTCATTTTTTAGTCACCTCCTTCTAGTCCAAGCTTCATCAGCACTAATCCATGGTAAGTCATCTCTAATCCTTCCCTTTGTTGCGTCATGATTGAATCTTTCCAAGTTGAATGGTAGTCGTTCTAGGTCGGCCTTTGCTTGGTCACGATTTTATATTTATCAAACTAGGGTTGGACTTAAATCCACACCAAAGCTTTGTCGCCCATGCTTGTTTTTATCCATTCACTGGTGGGTGTGTGAGTATGAACCCGTCTAAATAGGACTTTTCCCCCTAAGCGTGCCATTCGTTCTATTTTGCGAAAATTAGGGTTTCGATTCATTTTCCTGAATTTGCCAAGGTTCAGTAGGGTTATCGTGATTTCATGATTTATGTTCAGCTCAACCTGCTCATACCTTGAGAAATCCCTGTGCGCATTGATTGATCACCCCAATGATAGTTTTCCTTGAAATTTTAAGCTTATCCGGGCTCTTATGGCAGGGGTCTGGTTATGGGATTTAGGGCATCGTTGTTTCGATTTGAAGGTTAGTTATTCGGAGGTCTTTTGAAATCCAAATTCATGTGCATTCTCAATTTGTTGATTGACATCGATGTTGGGACCATTAGAATCCAAGTAGAAAGGTTTGCATGATTGTTTGATTGATGGTTCACGTGTTGGTATTTCGTCGGGTTTCCGAGGTGTCTGCGGAATTTCTGCTCGCCTAGATTTTCTCGATGTTTGTCAGGTCCACGGGGTATAGAAAATTCTGGAGTATTTGAACAGTCCACGAAAATCCATTCTGTCTGAACTTTTCCGGTTTCCTTGCTCAGTTTCATACTTTTTGATTTTCAAGGATAGGACCAATGGAGTAAATGCTAAATAATGATTTCTTATTGCTAATGGATGGATTTCATGATAATATTATAAAATTATGTCCGTACTAACGATTTATTTAGCGAATGATGTCTTTGCAGCAAGAATCCGTCTAGGTCGGATTTCTCCGAAATTCTACCCCGACTGGATTTTCCTAGTTTACCTTGTTTTCCCGGATTGCTTTATTTTTTTGGATTTTCAAAGATTGATGATTTGTGGCAAATCCTAATTGCTTCATATGATTTTAATGCTAACCTTTGGATTGAAACATGTATGAAAATTGTATACTCATGACATTCTTTTGTGAATGTAGGCTGGATCAAGTAAGGCTGCTACGGGAAAATCAAAAGGAGATACGAAGGGGTCCTCCATTTCAGAGGCAGAAAGATTAAAGTTGGATACCAGGAGTTAGCTGTCAAAAAGTAAGATATCTTCTGTATGGTCTGAGGTCTCTGACACCAATGTTGGAGCATGGCGATATGAGGAGTTTAATAAGAGAACAACTCAGAAGGATCTGTCGGTCCTGAGATAGGGAATGATGAAGTCCAGGTTAGTTCATGTGGCAGGGTTCCCTCCTGCAATCCAATGCTATGAGTTGATTCTAGAGTGTGCACGGCAGTATGACTTTGACACACAAAGGGTTGTCAGCACTGAGGGAAGGGTCTTGGCAAATTTTAGTCCTGTTTCTATCGCCCAAGCCTTTGACATGCTAGATTTTCCTTCTATGTGCGCTCTGAACATGGACTTGGCCAAAACATATTATGAGAATGAGCCCACCAAAGTTCAGCAAATGATTAATTCTTGGTTGGAGAAGCCAAAGTCACACTATTCCAAACTACCCAAGCAGTTGCATAGAGTTAAATTCAGATCGGATATCTATGATGCAATCACATTTTTGAGCAGAGTGGTAGGTTTGAAGACCGCTGGAGTGTTAGAGAATTGGATGGTTCATGTGATAAACAAGATTGAGCAGGGTACCGATTATCATTGGGCAAGACTTATTAGCACTATGATTGATAAACAACTAAGGGATGTCCTAGAAACAAAGAAGTTCACTATGTCTTCTTATGTAATGTGTGTTGGCCAGATTCTACCCATATAGGGGTTTGAATCCACAGGGGACATTTGGACAGGACATAGTCTATGAGATATACCCGGAATTGCACCTAGGACATCGGGATTAGCGAAGAGCCAATGATGCATTCACAATGCATATCACTAGGTTGCTTCAAAATGCAGAGCATGTGAGATTGTCAGAGGGAGTGAGGGAGCTAATAAAGAGATACGGGGCCTGGTTCATTCAATTTCCCACCTTCTCTTACATCAAAATTCATGGATGTCTGGCTGCTCCATACAGGTTACCTAGGTATCCTACTGATCATATTGTGTTATTGGAAATTGTTAGATAGATATGTGATTTTGATGCCGTTGTCAAAAAGGAGAAGCATAAAATAGGTTTCGGTGGGGATTTCCCTCTTGGAATTGGCGTAGCAGAGGTGTGCCCTTCTATCCAATTGGCACAAGCAGCAGGGGATGAATTGGTAGCTCATGGTTTCTCCTTCCACTCCAAAAGGACAAATTTTGATATTACAAGGGAAGCACAGAAGATGGCTACCAAAGAATACCGGCATAAGGATGACCTAGAGGACTATTGGGCCAACATCAAAGATGATTTTGAGGCAAGGAAGAAAATGTACTCTAGGCTTCAGGTTGATGTGATTAGGAAATACAATGTCAAGTTAATCCCTGACCAACTGGAGGATGACAGAAACTTGGTGCAAGATTATGCCTATGAGTCTGTTAAGGACAGATCAATCAGAGATATAAACTGGAATGATGATGAAGTAACTGAGTTGGAAGATCTGATGGCACCGGTTATGAAATTTACTACTTCATGGCTAAAACATAAAGTTTGGGAATTGGAGAGTGAGAAGGTACCCTGTACCTTTAATTTGATGGGAAATCTTAATCCTATGTCTACTTCAGAAGAATCTAGGGAAGATGATCCCAAAGGGAAAACTAAAAGGAGCTAACCTTTCAAGATAAAAATCAGAGGCCCAAAAGAAAGTGAGCCAGAACCAAAGAGAAAACCAAAAGGAAAGAAAAGAAGTCGAGCTTTGAAAATAGGCAGTCCTCTGATGAGGAAGGATTTGAAAAGCTAGAAGAAGAGGATACTCCTCCACCACCAAAGAAGACAAGAACCACCAGGGTTTCAAAGAAGAAGGGTCAGGATACCTCCAAAGGTGAGACTCTGATTGTTGATGTGGAAAGTTTAGGGGAAAAGACAAAAGTTTATTTGAGGAGATCAAGGACTCCATCCCCTAAGGAAACTATGCAAAAGATGGATCCTCCTCCGGAGGCGCCAGTTGTGGAGCAACCTAAGACTACTTCTCCTTCACCAAGTGTACCTGAGCAGGAAACAACCCATCAAGAGCAAGAGACTAGTGTAGAGGCAGAGCCATTCAAGGAGGGAGAACTATTTGGTGAGGCAGCTGAGTTTGAGGTGGAAGAGAAAGAAAGGCATACTTCTCCATTAGTTCAATATGAGGATTCTATGGAGAATAGCAACAAAAATGGATCCCTTAAGAAGGAGGGTACCCCTGTTAGACACCCATCACCTATGCAAGAGGAGGAGCCTGACTTGGGTGATCAAGGTGAGCAGTTTCCTGAGAGAGGAAAGGGTGAAATGGTGGAACCGCATGAAGAGGTGAAAACAGATGAAATCCTGGTGGAACTTGCTATCCCAGATTGGTTGGAGAAAGAGATCACCAGAAAGAAACAAGTGGTTATTGAGGACACCCCTCTAGATTGGGATGGGATGTTATCCAAGATTGTCAAAGGAAAGAAGAAAAAGATGGCCAAGGTTGTCTCGAGGATAGAGAGAGATGAAGCAAGTAACAGGGTAATTCACATTTCCACCCCTGCTGTGGATAATACTAGAGAAGAGGCCACTGGTAAGGATTACAATGTGCAGACTATTAACCTTGGACCGGTGTCTATGGAACAAGATATTGAGGAGTATGAAGGGTCTAGTGCTGTGATAATTGGTAGATTAAGGAAAGAGACTGAGACCAAGCATGAGCTAAGAAAGGAAAATGAGAGACTTAAGAAATGCTTGGAGGATGTAATGAAACCTCTGCTACTCCTGGTTTCCTCCCCAAGGAAACTATTTCTGAGATTGAAAGGATGAAAGCCTCTGTCCAAACTGCAATTGACTGGTTGAAGGATGTGCAGGTGAAAGGAGACAATGCAATCAAGGAAATCCTTTCAGTTGGAAAGGATGCGGTTAGAGCTAAAGATTTGTTAGAACAAGTATTATCCCAGGACAAGGAAGATATTGATCTTTTGCTCCAGAAATCCAAAGTGGTTATGGGGTATGGTAAAGATCAGCTGGTTGCAGATGGAGTTCTTCGTCCCTCCAGACTTAGTGAACCTTGGGAATGGTTTGAGGCTCTACAGATTCAGCAAAAGGCCATGAGGAAGATTCAGAAATGGAGAAAGCTAATAGAGGGTGATCTAACTGGAGTATATGATGGCTGCATAGCATTTTTTGAGATTATGACGGGCAGGAGGAAAATTGCTCCTCAATACCTAAGCTTAGAACAATTGAGGGAATGGTGGCATGATGTTTATGCCCCAGACTCTGAAAATGTAATAACAGGGCATCAGCTGGATGATGCAGCAACTTACTTGGCCGTGATAGAAAAGTATCAAGCCCACAAAGATGATTGGAATAAAATTGCCAAACAGTAAAATGAGGATATTGACGCCATTAGATGTCGGCTTAGGGTTTTTCCTTTGCCACCTGTTGCTGAGTTGGACAGATTATTTTTGAAAGTTCAGGATCAGAGCAAGGATAAGGGAGGTGGTGATTAATACCAATTTTGAGATTTGTGCTTCCCTATTATCATGGGGCATGTATTGATCTGGGTTGCATTGGGGATTGTGTCTAGGCCAACCTTGATGATGTATCAGCATTTAATGTATGCCTTATTTTGAAATTCCTTGAGGCCGACTTGTTTTGGGTAATTTTATTTTGTAAATGTTTGGCTGGGCCGACATGTCTTGAGAATTTGCTATAAAAGTCATTCCTGCCTCATTGTAAGAGATATAGATAGATATATAGAAGAGTAAGAGTCAGGATTCGAGATAGTTGAGTTAGAGTAATTTGCAATATTTTATTCTTGAAGCAAATATTGTTATAGAACAGTGGAGTTGTTGCAGCATTTTGTTAATCTAATACAATTGAAGACATTGTGGTTTTCTTGGTGAAGTCTCTTGTGTTAGTTTATCTTGCATGGTTCCTGTTGTTCCATCTTTCAAATTGCTTAAAGATCTAGGATTTAATGTTTAGAATTGGATTAGTTTGGTAAATGATGTTTATGATTTCATATTTGGACTGTTTGTAGCAATCTCTGGTCTATACTCCCAGTAACTATCTGATTGTAGTAGGCTGGTGAAGTTAGCCTGGACCATATATTTATGTGTGCTTAGTTCGATTATGGATGAACATCTAAGATTTGAAAATTTATGCCTTAGAAGATTGCACCGTTCTTGTGATATTGCATCGTGGGTTAAGCAAGAGTTGGTTATTTGAGGTTGGTCCATTCCAGATATCTATCATTTGCATTGTTCATCCTAGGGGTAGTTTAGATCTTATCACATTCTTGCACCCTTACCTTTTGCTATTTCTTTATTATCTGGTTAGATTTAGGATTTGAGATCATCATATTGCAAGATCTGATAGATTGAAGAGACACGGCTTGCTTGTAGTAAGGTCCCTTTGTGATTACCAGCATTTCACATATTATCTGAGTTGCTTATGCATTATCATGACCTGACACCCGAGAGACCTTGGGGTGATTTTCAGTGATTTATTGTTGAAGATTACCTTTCAAGAGAGATAGAATATTGCATTCTATCTGAGTTGTTGCTGTGCAGAAAACACCATCAACACATCCCACACAAGCCACACTAGTAAAAATAACATTCACTAAACATGAACTACCCTCACTCGAGATTCAAAAAAAGAATGAAGCCTTGATGATAAAGGTGATCATTAATGAAATTGTACTTACACTCTCATAGATAATGAAGTAGAAATTAATGTTTGTAGCATAAACCTCCTAATAAAAATTGGCATGGTCAAAAGGCTCATTCAACTTAATGATGTTCATATTCATGGATTTGAAAATGTTAATAGGAAACCACTAGGGATGATCACATTACATATTGAGGTCAGACCTGTAGTGTTTACTACCCATATCCATATCATGCCAAGACCTCTTCCATACCATCTTCTCCTAGGGAGACCATGGATCCATGCTATGAAAGGAGTCCCATCTACTCTTCACCGTACAATGAATTTTGAATACAACAACAAGGTATACATAATTGAAGAATAAGAACAAAGCTGTGAATTAGATGATCACAACATTTCCAATACTTTCAGTCCAAAATAAAAACATGAACATATACAAGTTGATGCTACTCCTTCACCTACAACAAAAATATTTTGTGATAATTAAGGCTCATTATATTTTACACCTCCTTTCAATAAGGAAACCAAGATCTCATCCTCATGGTCTAAAGAGTCATACAAATGATTCATTTTAAGATACAAGTTCTAGTAACAATTGGGGTTTCACACCTTTTTTTAGGGGAGAGTGCAAAATATCCCTCTCAACCAAAAAAAACTTGTCTTTCATTTGCTCAAGTTAGTTCTACAAAATTACCCCATGGTGTTGATGGGGGCTATCTAACTTCCATCCCTCATGAATGAACAATACATAACTTTAAAAAGGTTTTTTTTCTCATGAAAAAACCAATCCTTCTTAGAAGCATAAACCCCCTTCAATTGACATCGAAGACTATTATGGTGTCGGATACAATTTCTCTCCTTCACATGGATACAATGAACACTTGAAGCAAACTAACATATCATACTTTTTCAAGATAATCTAGGGTTATCTCCTTTATCTCCATTTTCATCTAAGACTTCAAACAAAAAAAAATAGCATTTCAATGAGTGCAGTGCTCTTCCTTGTGTTGAAGCACCTAATTCCTCTAACTAAAACCTACTTTCATCCTATTCATCTCACCCTTGTCCAGCACTAAGTGGGGGAAAGGGGTTAGTTAGCCTTGTCCTCGTATGTCACTTGTCATTGCCTCTTTTGGCTAGTAGATCACCTTTCATGAACATATAAGAGAAAGCTTGGGATGTGGATGACATTCCTTAAGTTGGCTCACATGTGACATACTTATTCATGACACAACTTTACTTAGAAACATATGACTTGGCATAGGTATTTCCAAGTTGGCTCTCATGTCTTCCTTTTCATTTTCCACTTTAAAGTAATTGTAAACAATATCGTGTGTAGGAATTCCTTTAAAGTGGGGGTATACATTGATATTATTCCTTTTACATTTTTCCTTTCCTTGGTTCTTAGTGTAGCCTTCTTACTTTATATGATGTGTTTTCCGCTTTGTGGATGAAACTGGGTGTGATGTCATTTAGGAGCGTGATCTCTCTTAGCATATTACATTCCTCCTAGTGTCTTGATTTTACACACTGCATTCCCTAAGTTGAAAATTTTCTATTCTTTGATTGGTCCTCTCTTGGAGACATTAGGTACAATGTTCCATATGTTAAAGCCCTTGCATGAACTAAGGAAGAGGTATGTGTAGGATCATGATGGGCCAAAAAGTGGTGATATGATGGGTATGTGGCTGATGAAAATTTTTAACCCAAAATTGATAAAACAAAAAGGGTTTTTAAAGGATATTCTTAGCTTTCCACCATTATAAATTATGTTTTACTTTGAATTTAATAAATAATTATTATTCATTTTTTATTTGAATTATGACTAAAGTCCTGATTGATAGAATGATTGGAAAACATCTATAGCTTTCAAATGGTATCACAATTTTTGAATCCAAAACATGTGTCACATTCTATGCTTCACATACTATAGGAGGGTATGTGCAGGATCATGATGGGTATGTGTAAGGTATGTGGCTGGCGACTTTTTCTTTACCCAAAATTGATGAAACAAAAAGGATTTTTAAAGGAGATTCTCAACTTTCCACTAATATAAATTATTCTTTACTTTGAATTTAATAAATAATCATTATTGATCTTCTATTTGAATTACGACTAAAGTCCTGATTGATAGGCTGATTGAAAAACATCTATATCTTTCAAATGGTATCACATTTTTTGAATCCAAAACATGCATCAAATACTATAGGATTAAAAAGAAAGAATTGAATTTCATGAAGTTTTGTCCAAGTTAAGGTGGTCAGACATATGAGTTTTTATATTTTTAAAAGTTACAATAAATAATTCATAATTAATTATTTACTTGAAAAAAAATTACAAAAAATTATGCATCACATTGGGACATGAGTCCTCTACTTATATCTAAAATCTTACAAAAAAATATTATCATTTTATTATGGTTAGGGTGGTCACACAAACACCTACTTCTTATTTTTTCCCTGAAATTTAAGTAATCTGCATTGAAATTTCAAATTTTTACCAAATAGATTTTTCTCTTTTTTAAATAAACCTAGTAGTTTAGAAACTACATTCAATTTTGTATAGATTTTATTCTTATATATTTTTGAAATAATATAGATAACATATTTAAACTTTTATGTCAATTTTCCTAACTCTGATTTTTCTATTTTTTTTGCCACTTAAGGGAATGTTTTTTCCATGATGATCTTGCACATACCTAGGATTGAAAAAAAAGTTGAATTTCATGAATTTTTGACCAAGTTAAGGTGGTCATACATATGAGTTTTTTATATTTTTAAAAATTTGTAATAAAAAAATCACAATTAATTATTTACTTGGAGAAAATTACAAATAAATATGCATCACATAAAGACATGAGTCCTCTACTTATATCTAAAATATTATTAAAAATAATTATCATTTTATTGTGGTTAGGGTGGTTAGACAAACACCTACTTCTTAATTTTTCCCTCAAATTTAAGTACTAATGCATTGAAATTTCAAATTTACACCAAATAGATTTAAAAAAAAAAAGCTAGTAGTTTGAAAACTAAATTCAATTTGCTATAGATTCTATTCTTACATTTTTTTGAAATAATATAGATAACTTATTCAAAGTTTTATGTCAAGTTTCCTAACTCTGACTTTTCTAAATTTTTCGGCACTTAACGGCCTACTTTTTCCATGATGATCTTGCACATACCCTAAGACTCCTTTGAACATTCATTTGCATTTTAAATTTTGCATTTGTTATATGGCCACCTTGTATAACAAAAATTACATTCCTATGGAGCCATCTTATTTGTTCATGAGCTCCAAGCATACAAATTTCTGCTTGCCTCATGAAGCTTAAAAAATAATTTTTTTTATGGTACCTTATTAAAGTTATCAAGAGGTATAACTTTGGTATGGTTTGAGTGGGAAGCCCAATTTGAGGAATGAATTTTCTCATAGCCACTTGCGTGTGTGTGAGTGCATACCAGCCATGAGTGTATGGTTCTCACCTCTTAGGACTTCTCACCTGGCAGATAGCCAAGAGTTCCATCGCCTCAGAGTGATTGTACATTTTCAGACAAACAACCTAGATCTGATCCATATTGTGTTGGAAAAACAATCAAATCTTGATCCACCTCATTTTTATTTTTACTCATTTTCCTTTCTTTTAGTTCTTTCCATTTCATGTTCGTGTATCTTGTTCTACTACAAATCACTCACCTTGTGCGTGTCCTTTTATGCTTGTGTTGGTTTGACATGGGTTCTTGGATCCTAGGGGCTTGGCCACCTCCTTTAATCTTTTCCATCCTTTTTTGTCCACATCGGTATGATTGGACACCTCTTCAATGTCTACTTTAGTGTGTGTTTGAAGCATGTTCATCCTCTCACTAAAGTGGGGGCTAAATGTAGTGCCAAAAAAGTGCACTTTGCTTGATTCAGGAATAATTAATGATAAATTGGATTTAATGTTGCCTTGATCTAGTGTTGTGAGGTGTTTTTCACATCCAAATTAGGTCTTGGGCCCCTTTCAAAGTTAAATGGACCTATCTTTCCCTTAATTCAATGCTTTTTTAAAATCTAGTGTTGTAGTGTGCTTTACACATTCACATCATTGGATCTTTTTCCTTTCTAGGCTAAGTGTACCTCATTTTAATGTTGTAGGGTGCATTTAAGCACACTTTCACATTGAAATTTTTGTACCTATCCCTAATAACCCTCTATGTCATCATTAATAGGCCCCTAGGCCCCTTATTTTTGTATTCTGAGGCATGGAAAATGAGTCCCCTTTTGGGACTTTTTAAAAATTGAGTGTCAAAATTGCAATTCTGAGTTGAATTTTGATGAATTTCGGCCTTGGGGATCAAAATAACAACCATTTTAGTGCCTTGTGTATATAAAAAACCTTCCAAATCCACATTTCATCCAAGCACCATAAGACTACATGTTGCCAAGTCAAGCAAGCAAGAGTTAAGCATTTCAAGGTCATCAAGATAACATTCAAGATCATTTCTAAGGCATTCAAGAGCAAGATGCTTCATCCATTGTTGCAGCAATTCAAGATCCCTCATAATTTCAAGGTTCTAAATTCATTATTTCATATTCATGCTTCATTATCTTACTTCATCATCTTCATTTAATTACCTAAAAGGGGTTTCACCAAGCCAAACCCCTATTCCCTAACAATCAATATTCTCTCTCTTTCTGTGTGTGATTGTAGATCTAGGAACTTTGGAATGGTTGGAGATCATTGATGATTATGTTTTAAGCTTGTTGGAGTCATCTCCCTATTGAAAAGGTCAAAATATTGAGAAAAAATCACTTATAGCCTAAAAAATGAGGGTTTCTGATCTAGACATTTGGATGTATAGATTGAGCAAACTGAGAGCTACAAATTCCATTTTTGAGTTTCCAGAAAAGTCAAAGTGGAATCATTCACCAAGAGTTGTGACTGAGTCCCACTGTACCTATTTTTTAGATATTTTTGTGGATTTGGATACCCATTTGGCTGAAACTTGCTCCAATATAGTTTTCCAAAATTAGGACTCATTGACCTATAATGTAGAATGAGTCCTGCTAGGTTTAAAAATTAACATTTTTAGAATTTTAGAGCTATTTCTAGTCTCTTCAAGGTTTCTAGGTGCACACCATTCACATCCTTACTTTTTTGTTCTGCATTATTTATATTTGTAGGTATTTTTTTAGGTCATTTAGCATTTGTTTGCATATCACATTATGCTTTCAAACATTTTGTGTTTTCCAAGTCTACACTTGGTGGGGAACCCCTTTGTTGTCTGAATCATCTCCAAGGATACCTTACAGTCAAATACCTCACATCCTTCTTTGAGTTGAGATCTCTAAGTTTTTCCTGAATGTGAATATTGTGAAATTGGATCCCTTTCCTTGTACCCACTTTGTTGACAAGGATGTGAAGCATCCATTTTCAGTGTCCACAACCACCAAAAACATATTTTAAACATATTGGTGAATGAGTTCTAGGTCCCTATTCTTGGAACACACATTCATCAAAGTAAAGTGATATGTATTGTCATGAATTATTATTGGGTTTCCCCTTCAGTAAATGTAATTGGTTAGGCTTGTAAATAAATAAAAGGTCTTATTAAGGCCTAATTAAAATCAATTTAATTATAAGGGACCTGTGACATAGAAAATTGGACCCTCTTTAGAAAAAATACAATTTCATGTCTAATTAGACCTACTTTTGAGTACCTTTACATCATTTATCCTTCAAAACAACATTTATAGGGCCCTAAGACCCATTATTTTTTATCTAGAGGCTCGTTTCACTTGAGAAATCATTTAAAACCTGACAAACAACACTTAATTATTTTGCATCCCAAAAACCCACCTTCAAAAATCAGTAGTGGCACCCATTTTCCACCTTAGGCAAACGAGTCCCCTCTAGTAGGACCCATTCGCCAAGGGTAGCAAATGAGTCCCTTTTAAGGGAAATTTCAATTTTGAGTGGTTTTTATTAATTCAACTTAAATTTCCTATGAATGTTGGCCTCTTAGGTCTAAATAATGGGAAAATTAGGTTTTGTTGATTATAAATACTCATTTTAAGCCATTTTACACATCTTTTAGTCATTTCACAAAAGAAAACTCAATAGTCAAGTCTTTTACAACAAGTTTCATTAGCAAAGTTGAAGTTTTAGGGCAGAAAACTAGGGTTTTTGCAGGGCTTGAAGCTCACTTTTGGGATCAAGATTCAACATTGCAAAGGGTTGATGATGGATGCCTATGGTGAATCATGGAGAAATCTAGGTTGAGGAGATGCAACTAGCCATCAAATCACACCTAACGACTTGGTTTCAAATTTATTCCATCCTCCATTTTCACTCTATCTTTAGATTAAGGTTTTCATTTAATTTACATTTCATTCACATGTCATTTTATCTCCATTTTTATTATGTTTTGAGATCTTTAGTGTTGAGATCTTGCATCACACAAATCACATTTTCATTTCTTATTCTAGCAAAATAGATTAGGGTTTTTGACATCCTTCAGAATTTCCTAGTCTCTAACACATCTAAGGCTAGGGTTTTATGTAGATTTTCTTCCATTCAAGGTTTAATTACCCAATTGTGGGTTTGACCAAAGAAAACCCGCCTTTAGAAAAACAATTTTAAGTTGTTTTGCAAGAATTTTTCAAGATCTTGATTCAAGTTTCCATCAAAAAGTGTTGTACAGGTGTCAAGGTGGAAAAGAAAAACGTTAATTCATAGAAATTTGAAAGTGGACTGATTCACCATGCATGGTGAATGAGTACCTCCTAAGGTTCCATTTTGAGTTAGATGTAGATCTAGACACCGAGTTGACAAAAAATAGTTTGTAGGTAGAAAAACCCTTACCTGTGACTGATTCACCCAATGTGGCGAATGAGTTCCATTTAGCTCAAAATTAGATTTGACAAGATTTCCATATTTTTTTCCAGTCCTCTTTAGTTTTCTTGTGCACACATTTTGAAGAAAAACTCTTTGTTTGGTTTAATTTGCATTTTTGTTCATTCTTTTATGTATTTTGCAAACATCACTGTGTTTTCAAACATTGCATAATTCTTACAAACATTGCATAATTCTTAGTTTTTTCATTCATAATCAATCAATTTCATAGCTTAGTTTCATTTAAATCATTTCATTTTTTCTAAATAACATTATAGATCTCCTAATTTGAGTGAACCACATTGGTGATTTTTCATGAGGTTTATCTCTCTCCTTTCAGGTAAAACATCCTAAGAGTGCAAGAGTAGCCTATAAGCCCCATGCCTAAAAATATATGGTTCATTTTGGTGAACTTGCATATTGAACATCATATCATTCTGGTTTGAATTTTCATTTTCATACTAGGACTCAATTGCATTGTCTTTTGCATTGTTTTTGCATCCCAGGGCTTCTTAAAGTTACATTAGTGAAAGCATCATTTAGATTTCCTTATTGCATCTCATTTCATTTAATAATTCAAAAATTCTACATTTTCAATTTGTATCTACATTGTAAAGAACTCAAAACATTCAGAAAAGTAAAAAGAAAAAGAAAAACCCTAAAAATACCTCCCTTGGGAATCATTCACCACCTTGGGCAGATCAATCCCATTGCAAATTTTGAATTAGGCTATCCATAATTCAATTTATTGCTTTGCACATTTCTATATTTTTTCTCATAGTTCAGTTATTTTCTTTTCCTTAGCATAAGCATCATTTTGGGTATGTGCAGTATCATCATGGAAAAAATAGGCCCTTAAGTGGCAAAAAAATCAAAAAAATCAAAGCTAGGCAACTTGATGTAAAAATTTGAATAAGTTATCTATATTACTTCAAAAATATGTAAGAATAGAATATGTAGTAAATTGAATGTAGTTTCTAAACTACTAGGTTTATTTTGAAAAAAAAATCTATTTGGTGAAAATTTGAAATTTCAATACAGTAGTACTAACTAAGAAGTAGGTTTCTTTCTGACCATCCTAATCACAATAAAATGATAATATTTTTTTATAAGATTTTAGATATAAGTAGAGGACTCATGTCCCAATCTGATGCATTTTTTTTGTAATTTTTTTCCAAGTAAATAATTAATTATGAATTTTTTATTATAACTTTTAAAAAATATAAAAGCTCATATGTCTGACCACCCAAACTTGGTCAAAAATTCATGAAATTCATTTTTCTTTTTTAATCCTATACTATGCAAAGCATAGAATGTGACACAAATTTTAGATTCAAAAATGATGATAATGTATGAAAGGTATAGATGTTTTTCAATCAGCCTATCAATCAGGACTTTAGTCATAATCCAAATAGAAAATTAATAATAATTATTTATTAAATTCAAAGTAAAACATAATTTATATTGGTGGAAATCTTAAAATATCCTTTAAAAACCCTTTTTGTTTCATCAATTTTGGGTAAAAAGAAAGTCGTCAGCCACATGGGCCATCATATCACTTACATATTGCCACCTTTTGGCCCATCATGATCTTGCACATACCCTTTTCTTTCATGGCATTTATGGATAGTTTTATATTTTTGTAAAATTCCTTTTCAGTATTTATTCCTAGTTCTTTTAGATTAGATTCATTGATACATAAAAACACAAAAATAGAAACATCAAACTAGCCTTTCAAACAAATGGTTCAAGTTAGAAACAACATATCATCCATTGCCCTTAGTAGTGATGATGTTGAAAAGTTAGATGAAGTTATTCATGACTTCCTCTCACTCACTTCATCCTCTAATAGTTGCAATGAGAAACCTAAACCACTTAGTGATAAAATATCCCTCAAACCTTTTGGTTGTGATGAATTTTATTTGTTAGATGAAACCCTTTAAGACTTCATCTCACATAAGCCATCCAATAAGGTTTTTTGTGACAAACTCGCAATAACAAACATTAACACATCTATTGTTTATCCTCAACAATTTAAATTGCTTGATCATAGTTTACCCTTCAAACCTTTTAGTCCTGATGATCTGGACTTGTTAGATGAGTTTCTTTAGGACTTCATCTTGCTCAAATCATCCACTAAGGTTTGTTGTGAGAAATCTAAAAAATAAGGATGTTAATGTGATTCAACCTCAACTCATTCTTTACCCACCCTTGCATAAACTTCATCCTTCCAATAAACTTGAAGACACTCTGTACCCACCAAAAACTAATGTATTGTAGCAATCCAGTAATGCTACAATTTCTAATACATATAATACGTGAAACAATCCACAACTGTCACAACCAACACCAACCTCTTTACCTTTACCTAATCTGCTAGTGCTCCTAATTTCCTCCCACACACAAAGGAGTATGATCTTGTTGAACAATTAAAGAATAATCTTGCAAAATTTCCCTTTGGGATTTACTTCAAACTCATGAAATTATCACACTATTCTTCAAATAGCCTTACAATAAATTGCATTTCCTCTTGGTACAATTCTGAATGAAGTGGCCACTTTAATCTATAGAAAAAATAAAACTAATCTAGACATTACTTTCCATCAACATGAGCTCCCTCCTTTAGAGTTGTGCAAGAAAATGAATCCTTTATGATAATTGCTCAATTAAATCACATAGGTATCAAAAGAACTCTCATTGATAATGGTTCTACCCTTATTGTGTGTAGTGCAAATCTCCTTGATAGATTGTGAATTGACAAGTCACAAATAATACCCAGTTTTGTATCCATTCAAGGATTTGAAAATACAAAAAAGGAAAATGCTTGGGATAATCTCTTTACTTATTATGGTTGGGGTGGCTACTTTGCAAACTCCTATCCATGTCATGCCTTGTGATCTTTCATATAATCTTCTTTTAGGCATACCATGGATTCATGAGATGAATCCAATTCCTTTAACCCTTCATTGTATCATGAAATATGTCTATAAAAATCACATTTATCAAGTGGAAATAGAATCCAAGCCTCAAAGTTTCTTGCACCTTGAAAAAGGAGCTAAAAATCCTCTAAAAATATTAATTACAACATCCAATATAGACCCTCTTGAAAGTGAAAAAAATGATCAAGAATCAGTATCTAAATTATTTGGTGGTGATTGGGGATCCTTAGAATTCACATCTTCATTTATGGGAAAATATATAATCACACAAAAGACAGATGAGAAAAACGAACAACCAACCATCATGTCAACTCAAAATTTTGAACAATCTTCTCAAACATCTATCTCTTCTACTTTGGATGAAAATGCAACATACATAACAAATTTTGATGAGATAGATTATCAATCCCTTCCTAATCTGACAAAAAGGGGACTTTATGGAAAAGTCTATGAACTTGTCTAACAACTAGGATATACTGGAAATGGGTGTGGAAAAAATGAATAAGGTATTCATGTTCTTATCAAATCGACTACGCAAGAGACACAAACTAGATTGGGTTATTCTTTTTCCAAGATGAAAAAAGTTACTCATCGAACCTCTTTGAATGCCAACACTATTACATGTCAACCAAAACATAACCTCACCATCAAACATCCAATATTTCTTGATATAAACTTACAACCGTCATGGAGGTATGTTGATAGTGATGAAACTCTGAAACAAATATTAGGATTTTATGATAAAAAATCCTCTCCTGCTCCCATGAAACGAATTCCTTGTGCTATGATCATTACCAAGTAAGAAGAAAGTGATATCACTAAAAAACCATAGGATTTTGAAGTTCCTAAATCTAATGCACTCCCTTTAGGAGATACAATTGTTGCGCCAATGGACATAGAGGATAAAGCCAAATTTATTAAAATTGGGAAGTTCCTTGATGATGAAGAAGAGGACACTACAACTTTACTTCATGATTTTCCTAAATTTTTTGATCAAAAATATTCTAATATGCTAGGAATTGACTTGAAAATTGTAACAGACAACATTTTTCTTCCTAAAAATGCTAAATCTATTCATCAAAAGATAAGAAAAATCTATCCAAACATAGCCTTCCATGTTAAAACAGAGCTTGAAAAAATCCTTGATGTAGAATTCATTAGATCTATTGATAATTCTCATAAGATCTCAAACCTTGTCACATTTGCTAAACTTGATAATTGTATTAGGATATGTACGGATTTTTGTGACTTGAATAAAGCTTCTTTAAAAGATGACTTTTTTCTTCCTAATATTGACATGATCATGGATTCAACTACTAGACATGATTTGTTGTCATTCATGGAAGGATTTTCTGATTATAATAAAATCCTTATTAATCCTCAAGATCAATACAAAACCACCTTTACAACTATTTGGGGAACGTTTTGTTGGGTTGTGATGCCCTTCGGTTTAAAGAATGTTGGCACAACTTATCAACGACCAATGACATTAATATTCCACGATTACATCCAATTTTTTTTGGAAGATTATGTTGATGATATCCTAGCTAAATGCTTAACAAGACAAGACAATGTAAATGTTCTTTAGAAAATCTTTGAACAAATACGTAAGTATAATATGCACTTAAATCCAAGAAAGTGTGTCTTTGGTGTAGATAGTGGTAAATATTTGGGGTTTTTCATATCTCACAGAGGCATTGTGGTGGGTACAAAGAAAATTGATGCCATTATTAACATGCTAGCTCCTAAGAACATTTGTCAATTGCACATGTTACAAGGCCGAATTCAAGCTATTCGTTGTTTCGTTGCATCTTTATCCAATCACACATTATCTTTTATCCATCTTCTTAAAAATGGTGTACCTTTTGATTGGGATGAGGATTGTGAACATGCTTTTGAGAGTTTAAAGCAATACCTTGCAACCCCACCTATTTTAAAACTCGTCATGCCAAATAAACCATTTATCTTGTACATAGCTACATCAACCCATGCTCTTGCAACATTGTTGGCTCAACAAGAAAATAATGGAAAAGAACATCCCATTTATTACATCACTCAAACCTTAATTGATTATGAAAGTCAATACTCACCAATTGAAAATAATTCTTAGCCCTTTTATTCATTACTAGTAAATTGCGACATTATTTACTAAATGTTGAAATACAAGTCATAACAAAATTTGATCCCCTTAAACATCTTTTCAACAAAATGGACCTCTTTGGATGCTTAGCTAAGTGGGTGATGTTGTTAACTAAATTTGACCTAAATTTTGTTTCACAAAAATAAATCAAAGGAAAAGCCCTAACCAATCACTTAGCCGATGCTCCTTCTCCTCTAGCTTTACCCAATCATGATTCCTTTCCTAATGATAGTGTCTTGATTTTTGTTTTTAAAACATGGGAATTGTGTTTTGATGGATCTAAGTGTAGAACAGGTTGCAGTGCTGGAGTGGTATAAATTCCCCCGATGGACAACCTCTTCCCTTGTCCTATTGATTGAATTTTCTATGCACAAATAGCATAGCTGAGTATGAGGCATTAATTGTGGGTTTGTGAGCTACTTTAACAATGGATGCTAAACATATTAAGATCTTTGGTGATTCACAATTAGTTATCAAACTAAACATGATAAGTTATCAAAATACAAGGATCCTACAATGAAACTGTTAGAGAAGTTTGAATCTTTCACCATTGATAAAATCCCATGAAAAGACAATCAACATTTGGATGCAATGGTGAGTGCAACCTCTCTTATATCCCCACTCAATCCCTTAATAGACTTCACCTTTTTTATTCATCCCATCATGAAACCTTCAATTAATACTCAATTAGAAGATATTTTAACAACTCAAGATCACTCATGTGAATAGTATGATACAATTTACCATTATTTAAAAATGGTATCATTCCTGAGCCCACAACAACAAACACTTGAACATGTTTATGCAAACTAGAAGCTAAATATGTGATTCTTTATGATGTGTTGTATAGAAGATCCTTTAATGGTCTCTTACTAAGGTGTCTTAAGGATTCTAAAATCCCTATAGCCCTTGAGCAGGCTCATGCTGGTGCTTGTGGAGGTCATTTTGGAGGATGTTCATTAGTGAAAAAACTTATCCATATGGGTTATTATTGGTGACATATGGGGCAAGACTACTTTCCTTACATTAAACGATGTCACAAATGTCAAGAACATAGAAATTTGATCCATTCTCCCGCTTTTGAACTTCGTGCCCAAGTTCCCATTTAGCCATTTTTAATACGGGGATTGGATCTTACTGGAAAAATTTCACCTCCCTCTTTTGTTGGACATGCATTCATCATCGCAATAGACTATTTCACAAAATGGGTGGAAGCTATTACTCTTCATTTTACAACTACTGAAGTAATTTGTTGTTTCATATTGGAACACATAATTTCTTGCTTTGGACTTCCTTCCACACTCATTATAGACAATGGAACCCCCTTTAAGAATAATTAATTCAAGAAATTTAGTGAAACGTTCAACTTTCAACATCAATTTTCAATACCATATTATTCACAATCTAATGGACAAGTTGAAAACACTAATAAGATATTGGAACAAATTCTAAAGAAAACTATTAACAAAAATCATAATGATTGGCATATGCAATTATATTGCATATGTGCTTTGGGCTTATAGAATGAGTGTTCAATTATCAATAGGAACTACACCTAGGTATGTGTAGGATCATGATGGGCCAAAAAGTGGCGATATGATGGGTATTTGTAGGGTATGTGACTGATGAATTCTTCTTTACCCAAAATTGTTGAAATGAAAAGGGTTTTTAAAGGAGATTCTCATATTTCCACCAATATAAATTATGCTTTAGTTTGAATTTAATAAATAATTATTATTCATTTTCTATTAAAATTATGACTAAAGTCATGATTGATGGCTGATTGGAAAACATCTATAGTTCTCAAATAGTATCACATTTTTTGAATCCAAAACATGCATCACATTATATGCTTCGCATACTATAGGATTAAAAAAAGAAAAATTGAATTTCATGAATTTTTGACCAAGTTAAGGTGGTCAGACATACGAGTTTTTATATTTTTTAAAAGTTGTAATGAAAAATTCATAATTAATCATTTAATTGGAAAAAAATTACAAAAAAATATGCATCACATCCAAATATGAGTCTCTACTTATTTCTAAAATCTTATAAAAAAATATTATCATTTTATTGTGGTTAGGGTGGTCAGACAGACACCTACTTCTTATTTTTACCCTAAAATTTAAGTACTATTGTATTGAAATTTCAAATTTTCACCAAATAGATTTAAAAAAAACCTAGTAGTTTAGAAACTACATTCAATTTGCTACAAATTCTATTCTTACATATTTTTGAAATAATAAAGATAACTTATTCAAAATTTTACATCAAGTTTCCTAACTCTAATTTTTTCTAAATTTTTTGCCACTTAAGGGAATTTTTTTCCATGATGATCCTGCACATACCCACCTTATAACCTCATTTATGGCATTGATGCAATCATTCCCTTGGAGTTAGAAATTCCTATGCTGTGAATTTATCTTCAAGACCTTATTGATGATGCCACTTATAAAGGACAATGACTACACAAACTTGAGATGCTCGATGAAAAGCCTATTAATGCTCTTGATCATCTCCAAGTTTACATAAAAAAATTACAATGAAAACATAGTCCACATGTCATTCCTCAAAAGTTTCAAAAGGGTGATTTTTTTCTTTGTAAGAATCAAAATAATAATAATGCTAACAATGAAGATAAGGATAAATATAGCCCTAATTGGTTAGGACCTTACATAGTTGACACTAGTTATCGGTCTGGTGCTTATGTCTTAATGAAGCTTGATGGAATAACCCTTAAGGAACCTATTAATGTTGTGCATTTGCATCAATATTATCTCTAATATCTTTGAATAGTATGTTTCTTAAAGTAGTGTTGTCTAAAGTTATTTGTTGTCATTCTAAATAACTTTCACATTGCTTCATTCTTCACAACTAATTTTGTGTTTGTCTTGAACACAGAGGTAATTATTTAAGTTCATTTTATAATTACTTTAGGATTCATACTATTCATCTTTGTGTTATGTTAAGTCAGATCCTTATATGAGTTATAGGTGTATTTAATTTAATATATTCTCTAATCAACAATGTTGTATCTACAATAAACTAAAATATTTTTTAAACTAGATCACATTAATCATGTTAAATCATGTACTCATTAATTAAATAATTTACCATAAGTTATTTAATTAATCACATTGCATTTAACAATCAATCACAAAGATACATATCATAATAACACCAAATGCATGTGTCTTAATATCATATACAAAATCACAAAGGTCTGTGAGAGCTAGACCCCTTAGGCTTTAGTGCTTGTGATCTGGTCCCTGGAAATTGTCGGATGGTCATGTGTGATCGTGACCATGAATTGTCAAGTCTAAGTGCATACTCCATACCTTGTACTTGACCAACAACCACAAGACACTCCTCTTCCATCTGATCCCTCTCTGCTCGTAATTGTGCAAGCTCTCCATGCAATCTCTCAATATCTACTAAGGTCTACGATGACTATCCTGCACTCTTAGCTCGATAAAGTCATCTCCTCACACTCTCGTACCCTATCCATAACCTCACAAAAGGTCTAAGCAACTCTAGCTCCTCCTTCATGATCAGTGGAGGCACATAGTCAAGATCCATTTCCTTCTTGTCGATGGATGTAGGAACTATTTCTGAAGTAGCCTGATGATAGAACTCTCACTAGTCTCTTGTCGCTCCTACAAGATATAAAATGTACACAATCATTAAACATCATCATGATATACATATACATATAAACAAAGCATAAAATACTAAAGTACATGCGTAAATTAAAATATCTTCACTTATGTCTCTGGTCAGATGAGGGATGTCAACCTCATGCTCTCTAGAGGGCAAGGAAGAAGTTCTAGTCTCTCTTTAATTATAAATGTTCATGTTTATTATAGCTACTGCATATGGGTTGGTCTTGTAAGCATGTGAGGACTCTCCATGCTCAAACCAATCCTCAGCTACTACCTCATCCCCTCCACTCAAGGGTGGCTCCTCCTCATAATACTCATCCTCCTCTTAATTCTCCTCATCCTCCTCATCCTTTCCTCCATCTTGGTCCTCATACTCAAGCTCAACCTCTGAATTGTAGTCATCATTGATCACATCAATAAATATGTCTATTGGCCTGTATCATACATCCTCCACTCCATCTTCTAGCTCATCTCCCTCATTTGGTGTTGGTCCTGCATCACCTATAGGGACATCCATAAGGAACACAAGATTTGGTCATGTTACTGACGACCACTCGTCATGCTCATCTATGCTACCAACATCATCAACATCAGAGACTAGTGGTTGATCATGATCTGAATCCTTAGAATCACTCTCATGAACATGATCTATAGTAAGCCAAACTGTATCACCTAGCCTCTAGGCACTCATCAATAATTTCCTAATGAAGGGGCATGCCCTTGGTGGTTTCTACACCTGCCTAAACTATCACATGACTCACCCATAATAGAAAGGTCATACAACATAGTCATGCCTCCCAGCTAAAAACCTATCCATTTGCATCCTCCTCAACTATCCTGTGGGATCTGGCCACTGTAGAGTGAGTAGATAAGGTTTCCACAAGATCTTATCTCCCTCCAGTCGGTCAAACCTCACTCTCCAAAAGTGTAAATCTTCATACTACCATAGGCATCACAAAGGATAGCTGAATGCTTGTGGATATCCTATAGCTATAGCATAAGGGAATCTGATAGGCGTGGTGCATGTGATATGCTCTAGGCACCACACCTACAGAAGCATGTAGTGCCCCATGTTGTCAATCTCTCGAAACAAAAATCTACCAAGATCATAATATAAGTGTGCTAGAATGTAGCAATCCCAAGCATAGACTTTCATATCCTCATTCATCCCTTGAATCAAATGTACCAATCCTCCATTTAAGTGTGCCACTTGTCCATTAGGATTGAGAACAAGTTCCATTGTATGCATCATAATCCATCTAACAACAAGAGCTCATGAATATAGTAGCATGGGAAGCTCGATTCGCGCTCTAACATGCTCATCATGAATAGGTCCAACCAGCGAATACTGTACATCTGAACCGTCTTCTTGTAGAATGATTGATCCCCCAGGAAATATACCTGCTCTCCTTGAATGGGAACTTGGAGAATGTGGTGTACATCCTTGAGAGTGATTGTCATCTCCCCAATACGAAGATGATAGGTACAAGTATCAACATCCCAATGTGGGTATAGGGCCATAAGCATGGCATCATGGTATCTCATAGGTGACATAAGCTATGCCCAATAGATACCTATAATATATAAATACTCTGTCTCTACTACTGATAGTGCTAGAGCATGATCCCTCAGAAAATTAAGTTTCCTCCCCCTAGCCATTGTCACGACCGGGTAGGGACCTATCAAAATCATCACAAAATGCTCTAAAATCCATCTAATCTCTTCAATTTTTACATATTTCATCATGCAAGTGTGCTAAAGTAAATCTAGTGTGCTTTTCTAATAGCCCTAGACACTTTAGAATCCTTTTAGGACACTTCATGAAGAAATGGGACATCTTGTGAAGAAAAGGGACACTTTGCAAACAAATGGGAAAATTTGCGGAAAAATGGGACACTTTGTGAACTCTTTTTCCAAGATCCTAAATCAACCTATCCATGCATTAAAAATCATTAAATTATTCCAAAATCACAAGGAAAATGTTACATAATTGACTCACCTCATAATACAGCTCATCGCACACCGCTTGCTCCTGAAGCTCATCCAGTTACGAAGGTGTGTAATCCCATCTACTCAACATTCTCCTTGTCTCACTCATCTCTCTCAAGCTACAAGAAGATAAAATGAAATAGTATGTGAAAAATTAAATTTTCTTCAACTTTTTTTAACCTCTTTTCATCAATTTTACTTTTATTCATTAATGTAGGGTTATGTTATCTTAAGCATTCATAAATCATCTTTTCTTCAAAAAAACATAGCAAGAGTTAGGGAAATCCATTTTTGACACCTCTTGATGTGTTGGAATCATGATTCTACACCCAATAACATTAATCATCTATCATTATGTGGCATGGTACTTTTGAATTCCCTATGATATGATGCTTCTTATTTGACATGGCTAGATTGCTACCTTGATTACACCTTCGCAAAGCAAGCGAAATCCAGGGGGGCATACATCTACCCTCAAATTCGATTCCTAGGAGTTAGAAAAAAGGATTTTTGGATAATTAACAAATGTGTGCTGCAGGATGTAGTTTCTAATGTTGTGGTTTTGTAGATAACTACATTGGGGGCTTTGTTCTCTTGTCTTTTGAATGAGTATACTTTTCATGTAATAAAGTGCACGGTTTAGAGTCCTTTAGCTTACATATCCACATAGATTCATATGGCCGCTAAAGTGGGGGCTAAATGTGACGTAGAAAATTGGACCCTCTTGAGAAAATAGACAATTTCACGTCTAATTAGACCCCCTTTTTGAGTACCCTTGCACCATTTATCCTTCAAAACAACATTTATAAGCCCCTCAGACCCATTATTTTTGATCTAGAGGCCCGTTTCACCTAAGAAATCACTTAAAACCCAACAAACAACACTTAATTCTTTCATATCCTGAAAACCCACCTTTAAAATAAATAGTGGGACCCATTTGGCAACTTGGGAAAATGAGTCCCCTCTGGTGGGACCAATTCGCCAAGGGTACCGAATGAGTCCCTTTTTAGGAAAAATTTCAATTTTGAGCAAGAATTTAATTAATTCAACTAAAATTTCCTATGAATGTCAGCCTCTTAGGTCTAAATAATGGAAAAATTAGGTGTTTTTTCTTATAAATACTCAATTTAAGTCATTTTACACATCTTTTATTCATTTTACAAAAGAAAATTCAATAGTCAAGACTTCTACAACAATTTTCATTAGCAAAGTTGAAGTTCTAGGGCAACAAACTAGGGTTTTTACAGGTCTTGAAGCTCACTTTTTGGATCAAGATTGAACATTGAAAAGGGTTGATGATGGATGCCTATGGTGAATCGTGGAGAAATCTAGGTTGAGGAGATGCAACTAGCCATCAAATCACACCAAAGACTTAGTTTTAAAGTGATTCCATCTTCCATTTTCACTCTATGTTTAGATTAAGGTTTGCATTTCATTTGCATGTCATTTTATCTCCATTTTTATTGTGTTGTGAGATTTCTAGGGTTGATATCTTGCATCACACAAATCATATTTTCATTTCTTACTCTAGCACAATATCATAGGGTTTTTGACATAATTTAGACTTTCCTAGTCTTTAACACATCTAAGGCTAGGGTTTTATACATATTTTTCTCCATTAAAGGTTTAATTACCCAAATAGGGGTTTGAACAAGGAAAAAACCTCTTTAAAAAAACAATTTTAAGGTCTTTTGTAGGAATTTTCTAGGAACCCAATTTATGTTTCCATCAGAAAGTGTTGTATAGGTGTCAAGGTGTAGAAAAAAAACATGAATTCAAAAAAAAAAAAAATTGGATTGATTAACCATGCATGGAAAATGAGTCCCTCCTGAGGTTTCATTTTGAGTTAGACGCAAATCCAGACACCCACTTGAATGAAAATGGTTTATGGGCAGAAAAACCCTGACCTAGGACTGATTCACCCCAGGTGGCGAATGAGTCTTAGTTAGCTAAAAATCAGATTTGACAAGATTTCCAGATTGTTTTCCAGTCCTCTTCAGTTTCCAAGGTGTACACATTCTAAAGAACAACTCTCTGTTTGGTTTAATTTGCATTTTTGTTCATTCTTTTATGCTTTTTGTAAACATCATTGTGTTTTCAAACATTGCATAATTCTTAGGTTTTGCATTCATAATCAATAAATTTCATAGCTTAGTTGCATTTAAATGATCTCATTTTTTCTTAACAACATTATACATCTCCTAATTTGAGTGAACCATATTGATGATTTTTCATGAGGTTTATCTCTCTCCTTTTAGGTGAAACATCCTAAGAGTGCAAGAGTAGCCTATAAGCCTCATGCCCAAAAATCTATGGTTCAGGACCAAACAAGTGTGAAAATATAAAGGGATACATTTCTCAACACTAGATTAAGGCATTATTAAGTCCATTTTTTATGACAAGGGAGACTCTCCCTTTCAAATCTAATCACAAACACACATATAGCTCTATGCAAGAATACAACAAATTAACTTAAACACAAAAATGGAAGATAAATCTATAACATATATTAATTTCAAATCTAAAATTGAATTGCATAATCATGGAGCTCATATGCTCACATACAACATGGGCTTCACACATACAAAAATCTGCAACCCAAATCCAACATCATTCAAGCAGTATCTGGATATGCAACTACCAACTCTCCAAAAGTACCCTCTAATTCACCAAATTTCTCAATGTCAGACTCAGGCTAAAGCCTGGTTTCATCTATGATAGGAGGAGTGGAAGTGGACAGGGACATGTTTTGAAGAGACCATTCGGCTATTCATTTGGCTTTGAACTTTTGATAGGCTATGAAAAAGAAATCTTTATGGGGAGTGATGGGTTCCATAGGTTCGGGCCAAAAGGCTTCTATGGAAAAATTACCTTTAGAGGATAATGGATTAAAGCCACTATGGTGTATGGTAAATAGCTCATTTCCATGTGGAAACTTTAAACATTTGTGAACCACTGATGGGACAACTTTCATTGAGCGAAGCCAAGGGTGGCCTAGCCACAAATGAAATTCATCCGATTGTGGAATAATAGAAAATGTTACATCCAAAGTTTTGGGTCCTATCTGTAATGGGAGTATGATCAATCTCATCATAGGGCATGCAAAACCAGTATGTTTTTTAATCCATGAATTTGGTTTATTATAATCATCTTGATAGAGATCGTGTAATACTAAAAAATATTTTTTAATCACATTCTCACCATAGGGGGGATCTATTAATATCCCATTAGTGGGCTTATCATAGATTCTACTGGCTATATTGAGAGGACCGTTAGTAAGTTTTTGAAGTATATCTTTAGCAGAAAAAGTGATATCAAGAGATTTATTGGTTTGGCCCTTACGAGGGATAATGTCTATCACACCCACAAGTTCATCCATAGGATTAACTTGGGTAACATTTGGAGTTATATCATGTTGTTCACTATTTGTATCAATGTTCATTACATCGGTGTTTGAAGGTTCACTAGCTTTGAAAGATGAGATATCATGTTTAGGCATGGGGTTGGTCAAAATTTGTAAATTTATGTTAAGGGGTGCAACAGATTTATTGCCAATATCATTAACACCCGCAATGGATAAATGGCCTGAATCAATGAGGTCTTGAGCTAAATGTTTTAAATGCTTACATTGGTCAGTTTCATGTCCATTTTGGTGATGAAAATGACAATAAGCATTTGGTTTAAAGGTAGGTGGTAAAGGTTTGGTCATATCAAGCGGTTGGACAATAGGCAAGGTGATCATTTTTTGTTGGAGCAATTGGTTCATTGTATTATGGAGGGTATCAAGTAAAGGAGTAAATTGTCTCTTCGGATCCCCATAGGTATAAGGCATCGCTGCTTTAAAAAATACCACTTTATTTGGAATTGGTTGGGTTGATTGCAGTTGAGGACGTGGATTCAACTAGAGATATCCTCTATTTTGTTTTCGAAATATTTCTGTATTGTTTTGATTGTTTTGCTTAGACTTCTCAGCTTGGTTAGAAGTGGACTTTGAATCATGACTTGAAACCGAGTTATGATATTCACATAGGGTTGTGTATAAGTGCATGAATGAAGGGAATTTCATTATAGTTAACTTATCCTCAAGGTTTGTGTGCAATTCTTTTGATAAACATCTTTTGTAGATGTGCATCAGGAATCTTGACATCAATTTGATCATACAATGATTCATATATTGAGATGAAATTAGCTATCTTTTCGTCTGTGTGCTTTTGACATCTCATTAAGTCAACCATTTTCGTTTTAAGAGTCATATGAACTTGGAAGTGACTTATGAAGGAATTGACAAGCTTATTAAATGACCAAATGGAATGATTAGGTAGGTTTGAAAACCACTCTAATGCAGTGTCTTTCAAGGTCCTTGGAAAAAGTTTGGCTAAGAGTTTATCATCAAGGACAAAATCATTGCATAAAGTTGTATAAGCATTGGCATGGTTAATAGGGTTTCCTTTACCTATGTATTTCTCAAACTGAGGCATTTCTATCCCTTGTGTCATTAGGGTATGTAATATTTCTAAGGATAACGAGCTACTACAAACATGATATGTGGGTGGAGCATTTTGACCTTGGCTAATGGTGGAAATTTGTTGTTGCATGGATGAGACTGTGTTAAGAAGTTGTGTAATGATGGGGTTAGGGTAACAAGTATGAGGTGGAAGTGAAAATGGAGATGGAGTGTATGTAATGTGAGGGGAAGTGAAAGGAACACTAACAGGGGTGAAGGAAGTAGTTGGGACTTGTGATGCAATAAGAGAATTAGGAATGCTATTAGGAATTCCAAAAAAGGAGCCACATGACTAACCTATTGCATAGTTGTTGTAACCTGCCAAGTGGTATAAGTTGGTATGGATGCTATGGGGGAGGAATTTGAGGTCCTCCTTGGTTTACAAGAATGCTTGTGGATTGGGAAGAATCATGTTTATTGTTAATCTCAAAAATTCTCTTCATAACTTGTGAGCCATCATTACTTTCAATCAAATGATGAAGGCTTTTGATTGTGGGTATCATGGTGGTTGAAATGTTTCCAAGGGAAAAGTCTTGTTGTAAGTGTGAAAAATCCTCATGAATATTAATGATCTTTTCTTACAGGATGGAGTTGTGTTGTGTGTCAACATCCATTGGATGGTAGGGTGAAGGTATATAATTGGTATTGTCCATGCCTATTGCACCATTGTCCATACTAGGAGTAGAATCTCTTGAGATCCCAAGGTCTACAACAAAAGTTCTCTCGTGGGAAGCCATGAGTCTAGAACTTCATCTCACTAAAGTATTATGAATGGAGCACCAAAAACTCATAAAAGTACCACAAAGGATGGGGTGAATGTAAATGCAATACAATCTAGGATGGAAATATGTAAATAATAGAAATTTTACTAACTATAATAGAGAAGTAACTACAAAAAGTAGAAATTTAGGAAAATGCCAAAAAAATGGCAAAAATGTAGTTTAAAAAGTGCAGGTGGACTAATTCACCCAAGGTGGTGAATGAGTCCTGGTATGAGATTTTTTTTTGTGTTTTTCTAAAAATTTATTGTAATTATAATGCTTTTGAAATTGCAATGAAGGATGCAGATGCTTATTTTCCAGTTTATGCAATGCAAAATTACATCTAAATGAATGTCTCACTAATGGAATTTGAAAAGCCTAGAATGCAAAAACAAAGCAATACCCAAATTGAATGTTGATGCAAGTGTAGTCTAGGATGCAAGATGCAAATGAAATAAAAAATATAAAGTGTTCAAAATGCAAGTTCACCAAAATTAACCATAGAGTTTTGGCACAAGGCTCTTTGGCTCTTCTAGGTTTTTTCACCTAAAAGGAGAGAAGTAGGCCAAAAATGCTAGCTAGGCTCATTTACATTATGAAATGTAGGATGTTATTTAGTCTAAATGAAATGAACTAAGTGCAATTAAGTGATCTAAATGACTAATTATGTATGAAAAACCTAAGATTTATGCTATGTTGGAAAACAAAATGTGATATGCAAACAAAGAGCTATGAATGAATAAATACAAAACATAAAGAAATGGGTTGAATTAGAGTGCACCTAGGTAGAGATTAAGGAATCTAGAATGTTTTGAATACTGTCTGGAATCATAGAAAATCACCAGTGGAACTCATTCACCTAGGGTGGTGAATTAGTCCCGCTTCTGATGAAAATTGTCAGGATCCAAAATCTGACAAAACCTAGATTTTCATTCTTATGGTGAGACTCATTCACCACTAGTGGAAAATTAGTCTTCTCCCAAAATTTTGAGAAATTAGGAGACAACTCTGCAACACCAGATCTGAGGATGTCTTCTTGTCAAGTTGTCAAATTCAATTATGTAGGAAACAAACAAAAACCCTTCTCCAAGCTTGAAATATGATTGATTTGACTTGAAGCACCTAGTTGACTTGTTGACCACTCTTCAACACCTATTTTTTTGTTAAATCTGCATACAAAATTCTGCAAACACACATGCAAGAGGGGGAGAATGGTTTAGGCTTAGCACATAGGGGTTTTCCTTGGTCAAACCCCACTTTGGTAATCAAACCCTTAATGAAATAATTAAATAAAAGAGAACGATAAACAAATAACATGTAAATGCTATCAACTTATCATACCCTTGTTGATGAAAATCTGAAGTGATGTCAATGTATTCTCGAAAATGCTTGATGAATGCTTCATTTGATATTGTAAGGTGCTTGAATGTGATGTAAGATTGTAGAAGATGTAAAATGAGAAGAAAATCACTTATTCATACAATCTTGTGCCTTAGTAACCTATTGATACCTCATCACAGGCAAACATCAAGTGATTTTAAATAAAAACCTAAAGGGAAATTTTAACTTTTTTGAATTTGGAGCCAAGGGGGACTCATTCGCCACCCATGGTGAATGGGTCCCACCTTGGATCTGGAAATGGGTGTCAGGAATTAAGTCTCATTTAATGTTGTTTTTCAGGTTTACATTCAAAAATACACTTAATTAAAGCTTATAATGGCATAAAGGTGTCAAATAAAGCATAAGAAAGGTTTAAATAGTGAAATTGTTCATAGAAAAGAATGAAATCTTGTTACAAGACTCTACAACACTTGAAAATAGGACTTTCTTAGTGATGAATAGGTTAATTGTAATGACTAAGTTCTAGAAAAGTGTAGAAATGCTTTACAACACTTCACAACACCTTCACAAGACATTATTATTTGAATTAATTTAGTACCTAAATATGCATGTTCAAGCAACACTATAACATAAAATAGAACAAACATCATGAAGAAAGACCTAAAAGGCCATGAAAATGACAAGGGGCCATTTTTCTACGACACATTTAGCCCCCACTTTAGTGAGAGGATCAACTTGCTTCAAAATCACACTAAAGTAGCCATGCACATCAAGAGGAGGGTTCAAATGCACTTATGCTAGCAAGATGGAATGAAAACAATCAAGAGGAATGATCAAGCCCCAAGGATGAAGATCTCATGGAAATATAAGTGTAAGGACAAAGGAACACACAAGTGTTGAAAAGAGAGAATCAGATGAAGCTTTGATCATCTGCCCAACTAGTTGTGGATTAGATCTAGGCTAATTGTTTGAAAAAGAGAATGTATACTCACTTTGGGATGATAGAACTCATGGCGGTCCACCAAGTGAGAAGGACCAATAGGTAAGATACATACACTAGTTGGTATGCACTCACAAACACAAAGGTGGCTATGGGGAAATTCATGTTGTTGGATGGGCTTCCCGATCAACCATATCCGAGTTATACCTCTTGATAAATTTAACAAGGTGCCACAAAGGAAAATAATGGTTCATGATTCATGAGATAAGAAAAGCTTTGTATGCTTATAACTCATGAACAAAAAGGAAAGGTACCACAAGAATGCAAGTTGCATTATGCAAGGTGGAAAAAAGTGCAAAGTGTAAAAATGTAAAAATGTAAAAGATGTTCAAAGGAGTTTTGTTAAGTCCATGAAAGGTCAGTCACTTAGGGGACATTGTGTCTAATGTCTCCAAGAGTGGACTAATCAAAGAATAGTATATTCACAACTTAGGGGATGTAGTGCATTGCATCAAGCCACCAAGAGAATGCAATATACTTAGATAGATCACACTTATGAAGGACATCACACCCAATGTCATCCAAAAAGTGACAAACGCATCATATGAACAACAAGGCTACACTAGGAACCAAGAATGAAAATGAATTGATGGTAATGTATGCCCCCCACTTTAAAGGAATTGCTACACATCATTCTGTGAGCAATTACTTTAAATTAGTGAACGAAAGAAGATGCAAAAGAAAGCAAGACATCAGAGCCAACTTGGAAAGCCCTATCCCATGAAATATGTTTCAAAGTTAGGCTACATCATGTGAAAAAAAAGGAACACAACAAACACATAAGAGATCTATGGATTTGGAGTCAGTATATCCATTGCTGCAATGTTGTCATTGTTCCCCGAATACATAGAACTGTAAGAATGACACAAAGAGATTGTAAACAAAAGAAAAATAAGGTAGGTTTTGGGTAAACATGGAAGAGACATTACAATATCAATGCTTTGCATCATCCCAAAAAGGAAGACACAAGGAAAAAGAAAAATGAAAAGGTGAAAGAAAATGAAAAAGATTTTGGGTCAACATGAAGGAGGCATTTTAATCTCAATGCCTTGTGTCATACCCAAAAGGAAAAACACAAGAAAAGAGAAAATTAAAAGGAAAAGGGACCATTTGGGTCAACATGGAAGAGACATTGTGGTCTCAATGCGTAGTGTCATCCCCAAAGTAAAAACACAAAACAAAAGTGAAAGAGACAATGCATGACATATATAAGAATACATATACAAATAGAATAAGTGTACAAAGAGAGGTAACATTGAATGCGCGTTATGGGGGAACATGATACACATATAAAATTGTAAAAGAAAGATCCAATAAAGGAAATATGCAAAAGGTGAGCAAGAAAAATGTAAGTCAACCATATAACAAGTCATCTTCCTCCCAATCATGATCAGTGTATTGTGAGGGCGGTTGACTATCCAAAGGAAGAATTGCAAGTGTTGAACTAGGAGATGTACCAGGTTCTTCACTTGGTCGATAGGATTTATCATTTAAGCTCATGGTAGATGAAAATAAAGAGTTTATATTGTTGCACACTTCTCTATATATTTTTGCAATTTATCCATGATCATTATCATTATCAAGATTGATGATGACGAGAGGACGAAGGGTGATTTACAAGGAAGGATGTATCAAAAGTTGTGGCTATTGGACTGGTTCATTTTGTTGTGAAGGTTGGATATGACTATCTTGTGATGGGTCAGGAGAAGCAGGGTGATCATCTATTACTTCTGTCAGAGGCAGATATTGGTCTTCCTTATTTTCTCCCATTCGTGACTAACGAGCAAGGAGATGATGATGAAACCTATGTTCTCTAGCACCGCAGTTTCATTTAATTTTGTTTTGAAGTTGAGGTGTAAGAGTGGATTGAGTCATCATGGGTTCTTCTACTTCTGAAGGGGGAAGAATTGAAGAAACCAAAGAGCATGGCCCAATCAATTTCTCCTTAGCCTTATATACTTGTTTAATGCAAGGAGACATGATGGGATTGTTTTCATTTTCTCTTGGTCTTTTAAACAATGAAAGGGAAGTGTGTAAGGCTGATTGTATGGTTTGCTCAATTTTGGACTCAAGCTGAAGCATGGTTTCATCTATGATAGGAGGAGTGGAAGTGGACAAGAACATGTTATGAAGAGATAATTCATCTATTCATTTGGCTTTGAACTTTTGATAGGCTGTGAAAAATAAATGTTTATGGGGTTGATGGGTCCCATAGGTTTGCACCAAAAGGCTTCCAAGGAAAAATTACCTTTAGAGGATAATGGATTAAAGCCACTATGGTGTATGGTAAATAGCTCATTTCCATATGGAAACTTCAAACATTTGTGAACCATTGATGTGACCACTTTCATTAAGTGAATCCAAGGGTGGCCTAGCCACAAACAAAATTGATCCAATTGTGGAATACTAGAGAAAATGTTACATCCAAAGTTTTGGGTCCTATCTTTAATGGGAGTACAATCAATCTAATTGTAGGGCACACAAAACCAGTATGTGTTTTAATCCATGTAGTTGGTTTATTATAATAATCTTTATAGAGATCGTGTAATAATAAAAACTCTCTCATAATCACATTCTCACCATAGGCGGGGTCTATTAATATCCCATTAGTGGGCTTATCATAGATTTTTTCGGCTATGTAAAGAGGATGATTATGAAGTTTTTGAAGTATATATTTAGCAAAAAAAGTGATATCAAGAGATTTATTAGTTTGGACCTTACGAGGGATAATGTCTCTCGCACCCACAAATTAATCCATATTATTAACTTGGGTAACATTTAGAGTTATATCATTTTGTTGACTATTTGTATCAACATTCATTACATCCGTGTTTGAAGGTTCACTAGCCTTGACAAATGAAATATTGTGTCTAGGCATTGGGTTGGTGAAATTTTTTAAATTTTGGTTAGGGGGTACAACGGACTTATTGCCTTCATCATTAACACTCGTAATGGATAAACAACCTAAATCAATGAGGTCTTAAACTAAATGTTTTAGACGCTTACATTATTTGGTGTCATGTCCATTTTGGAAATGAAAATGACAATAAGCATTTGGTTTAAAGGTAGGTGGTAAAGGTTTGGTGGTATCAAGTGGTTTGATAATAGGCAAGGTGATCATTTTTTTTGGAGCAATTGGTTCATTGTATTATGGAGGGTATCAGGTAAGGGAGTAAATTGTCTCTTTGGGTCCCCATAGGTATAAGGTAATCCTACTTTAACAACTGCCACTTGATTTGGAACTGGTTGGGTTGGTTGCAGTTGATGAGGTGGATTAAACTGCAAAAAGCCTCTATTTGGTTTTTGAAAGATAATTTGTGTATTGCTTTGATTATTTTACTCAAACTTCTCAGCTTGATTAGAAGTGGACTTGGAATCACGACTTGAAAATGAGTTATGATATCCACACAGGGTTGTGTATAAGTGCATGAACGAAGGGAACCGCATCATAGTTAACTTATCTTGAAGGTTTGAGTGCAATTTTTCAATAATTTTTTTTTGCAAATGTGCATCAGAAATCTTGACATCAATTTGAGCATACAATGACTAGTATCATGAGATGAAATCAGTTACCTTTTTTTTCTATGTTTTTTTGACATCTCATTAAGTCATCCATTCTATTTTTAGGAGTCATATGAACTTGGAAGTGACTTATGAAGGCATCAACAAGCTCATTAAATGACCTAATGGAATGATTAGGCAGGTTTGAAAACCACTCTAATGTAGTGTCTTTCAGGGTCCTTGGAAAAGGTTTGGTGAAGAGTTTATCATCAAGGACAAAAATCATTGAATAAAGTTGTATAAGCATTGAGATGGTTAATAGGGTCTCCTTTACCTGTGTATTTCTCAAATATAGGCATTTATATCCCTTGTGGCATCAAGGTAAGTAATATTTCTAAGGATAAGGGGTTACTACAAACATGATATGTGGGTGGATCATTTTGACCTTGGCTAATGGTGGAAATTTGTTGTTGCATGGATGAGACTATGTCAAGAAGTTGTGTAATGATGGGGTTAGGGTAAGTGGTATGAGGTGGAAGGGAAAATGGAGATAGAGTGTATGTAATGTGAGGGGAAGTGAAAGGAACACTAAGGGGGGTGAAGGAAGTGGATGGTACTTGTGATTCCACAAGAGAACTAGGAATGCTAGTTGGAATTCCAAAAGAAGGAGCTACATGACTAACCTATTGCATAGTTGTTGTAACCTGAGAAGTGGTATAAGTTGGTATGGATGCTATGGTTGAAGGAGGAGGAATGTGAGGTCCTCCTTGGTTTACAAGAATGTTTGTGAATTGGGAAGAAGCATGTTAATTGTAAATCTCAATAGTTCTCTTCATAACTTGCAAGGAATCATTACTTTCAATAGAATGATGAAGGTTTTCGATTGCGGGTATGGTGGTGGTTGAAATGTTTTCAAGGGAGAGTCTTGTTGTGGGTGTGAAAAATCCTCATGAATATTAATGAACCTTTCTTATGGGATGGAGTTGTGTTGTGTGTCAACATTCATTGGATGGAAGGATGAAGGCATAGAAGTGGTATTTTCCATGCCTATTACACCATTTTCCATACTAGGAGTAGGACCTCCTTAGATCCCAAGGCCCACAATGAAAGTGATATCGTGGGAAGCCATGAGTCTATAACTTCATCTCACTAAAGTATTATCAATGGGGAACCAAACACTCATACAAGTACCACAAAGGATGGGGTGAATGAAAATGCAATGCAAGCTAGGATGGAAAAATGTAAATAACAAAAATTCTACTAATTGTAACAAATAAGTAATTACAAAAAATAGAAATACAGGAAAATGCCAGAAAAATGCTAGAAATGTTGTTTAAAAAGTGTAGATGGACTGATTCGCCCAGGGTGGCGAATAAGTCCCAGTATGAGGATTTTTGTGGTTTTTTGAAAATTTAATGTGATTCTAATGCTTTTTAGATTGCAATGAAGGGTGCAGATGCATATTTTCTAGTTTATGCAATGCAAAATGACATCTAAATAAATTTTTCACTAATATAATTTGACAAATCCTAGAATGCAAAAACTAAACAATACACTAATTGACTTTTGATTCTAGTGTAATATAGGATGCAAGATGCAAATGAAATCATAAATGTAATGTGTTAAAAATGCAGTTTCACCAAAATGAATCATAGATTTTTGGCACCACAAAGCTCTCTTGTTGTTCTACGATTTTTCACCTAGGTTCATTTAAATTATGCAATGTAGGATGTTATTTAGGCTAAATGAAATGAACTAAGTGCAATTAAGTGATCTAAATGACTAATTATGCATGCAAAACCTAAGATTTATGCTACGCTGGAAAACATAATGTGATATGCAAACAAGGAGCTGTGAATGAATAAATACAAAACAGGAAAAAATGGGTTGAGTCAAAGTGCACCTAGGTAGAGAATGAGGAATCTAGAATGTTATGAATGTTGTCTAGAATCATAGAAAAGCACTAGTGGCACTTATTCATGAAGGGTGGCGAATTAGTCCTACTTCTGATGAAAACTATCGGGAATTAGTTTCTAAGTGTCGGGATCTAGAATCTGACAAAACCTAGATTTTCAGTCTTAAGGTGGGACTCATTGACCACTAGTGGTGAATCGGTCATCTCCCAATATTTTGAGAAATTAGGAGACAACTCTGCAACACTAGATCTGAGGATGTTTACTTGTTGGGTTGTCGAAGTCAATTATGTAGGAAATAGACAGAAAACCTTCTCCAAGCTTGAAATATGGTTGATTTGATTTGAAGCACCTAGTGGACTTATTGACCACTCTTGAACACCTAATTGTTTGTTAAATTTGCATACAATATTCTACAAAGACATATGCAAGAGGGGAAAAATGGTTGAAGGATAGCAAATAGGGGTTTTCCTTGGTCAAACCCCACTTTGGTAATCAAACCCTTAATGAAATAATTAAATGAAAGAGAATGATAAAAAAATAACATGTAAATTCTATCAACTTACCAAACCCTTGTTGATGAAAATCTAAAGTAATGTCAGTGTATGCTCCAAAATGCTTGATGAATGCTTGATTTGATATTGTAAGGTGCTTGAATGTGATGTGAGATTGTAGGAGACGTAACATGAGTTGAAAATCACTTATTTATATAATCTTGTGCCTTATTAACTTGTTGATACCTCATCACAAACCAACATCAAGTGATTTTGAATAAAAACCCGAAAGGAAATTTGAAAAAAAATGAATTTGGAGCCAAGGGGGAATCATTCGCCACCCAAGGAAAATGGGTTCCACATTGGACCTGAAAATAGGTGTTGGGAATTAAGTCACATTTAATGTTGTTTGTTGGGTTTACATTCAAAAATACACTTAATTAAAGCTTATAAGGGCATAAAGGGGTTAAAAAAAAGCATAAGAGGTGTAAATAGTGAAATTGTGCCTAGAAAAGCATGAAATATTGTTACAAGACTTTACAATACTTTAAAATAAGACTTTCTTAGTGATGAAAAGGTAATTTTGAGGTTAATTGTAATCAATAAAGTCTAGGAAAGTGTAGAAATGCTTTACAACACTTCACAACACCTTCAGAAGACATCATTATTTAAATTTTAGTACCCAAATATGCATGTTCAAGCCACATTACAACATAAAATAGACCAAACATCATGAAGAAAGACCTAAAAGGCCATGAAAATGACAATGAGCCATTTTTCTATGGCACACCACCTTATACCCACTCTCTCCATTCCATCACTACCCATCATTCTAGTCCTCCAACAAGATGCAAATTCAATTTTTTGTTTTGGAATGGAGTTGTAAATTACAAGAAATGTCCACTCAGAGGCTTGTACATGGAAGCTTTCATTTTAAAAAAATTAAAATTTCTCAAGTATTTTAAAAAAATAAAAAAATGAATTAATTAATTGATTTTCCCACAATCCATCACCTAATTCTACTACACTGGAAGAGTTAAAACTTTCAATAATTTACACCTGTAGCAAAAAATCAAAATAAAACAAAAGCATAAAAATTTAAAATATTTTTAGTTGTGCATTTGGTTGTGCAGGATTGCTTTGTACCCTTGGCTGCTCCTACATTAGACACCTAGGGTAGAAAGTTTGTGAGAATAGGCTCACAAAAGTAGAGTTGAATGGTAGAACCATTCTTCAGATTGCAAGTAATTTATAGTGAACTCCATCACTATCCAAAGTGCACATGAAGTCTTTTCTTCTTCCTTTTTCTTCCAACATCTTGTTGGTACTAGCTTCACTCTCCTCCAACAACTCTTCTTACCATTCTCTCCTCTTGTGGACTTGTATCCACCATGTACCATCCTCGTCCAAATAATCTCTCTACCAATTTCCTCTTTCGTGGGTTTTGACCCACAAACTTACCACCTCCGCCAAATCTCTCTTGTAACTTCCTCCATAGCCTCTACCCATAAGTATACATCTATATACCACTCTAGATCCTCAAAATACTTTTTCTTTTATAACTCTTTTCTCATCTCACAATGCAAATCCTTTACAATTTCAAAATTATCAAACTCATAAAAATAGATTTTACCTCAATGAGTTTTTTCGTCACAATATCTTCTTCCTTACAGCTAAATGCTACTGTCTCTATTGTTGCATTGAATAAATTCTCTATCTTTGTGATCTCTTCCTCAAGAAACTATTGGTTTTCATCAGGTTCCTCATCAAACACTAGGTCCCCAAATATCACTACATACTTTTTTTTAAATGCAATATCTTCAACTGCTGCAATTTGGTTTTCCCTTTCTTCAATGTCCTCCATTTTGCTAAACTCTTTTATTATTGCTGCAATCTTATTTTCCACACACTCTCAAATTTCAACCTCTCAATAATAGACTACCTCACATTTGGTGATTGGTCTACACACCAAACACACTCCACACCTAGGTCTTGGTGCAAACTACCTCATGTTTAACGCTTTGCCAACACACACAAGAACTCTTGCTCTAATACCACTAATGATAAAGGAGACTCTCCCTTTCAAACCTAATAAAAAACACACATACAACTCTATGCAAGAAGGCATCAAATTAAATTAAACACATGGAAATGGAAGAGAAATATGCAACATATATTAAGTTCAAATCTAAAAATGAATTACATAATCATGGAGCTCATATGCTCACATACAACATGGGCTTCACACATACAAAAATCTACAAATAAAAATTCCAAAAATATTCCAGTAGCATATAGATATACAACCTCAAACTCTCCAAAAGCCCCCCCGATTCACCAAGTTGCAAGCATCAATATATAAAAATTGTGTGAGAAGAAACCACTATTGGTTTCTCAAAACAATCTCAACTAAAACCACCAAGAAAACATGTCACTTTCTACCTATCAATGCCTTGTTATTCATTAGAATTTTTTAAATGGTTTTTGAGTTTATTGTGCCTTATTTCTAGATTTCTGGATCATTTTTAAATTCTTAATTTTGTTACTGTATGAGAAATTTATGGCCATTTTACTAAGACTGGGTGTCATAATTATGATCTAGACAATCTTTACTCCTTTCCAAAAAATAATAATATGCTAGTCAAACCTCTACAATTCTCATTACTCCTTGTCATGTATTTTCTTTTCTTAGCATGTGCATTCAATGTACAATTCAAATTTTTCTTCCCACCTTAAACCCACTCTCTCCATTTCATCAATACCCATCATTCTAGTTGTCCAACAAGATGTAAATTTTTTTTTTTTTTTTGAATGGAGTTACAATTTACAATAAATTTCCACTCATAGGCTTAGACATGGAAGTTTTCCTTTTTAGAAAATTAACATTTCTCAAATATTTTAAAACAAAAAAAAGTAAATTAATTAATTGATTGATTTTTCCACAATCCATCACTAAATTCTACTATGCTGGAAGAGTTGAAATTTTCAACAATTTACACCTACAACCAAAAATCAAAATAAAACATAAGCATAAAAATTTAAAATATTTTTGGTTGTGCAAGATTGCTTCATACCCCAGGATTCTCCTGCATCAATTTTAATTAGGAGAGCTCAAACAAGTGTGAAAATATAAAGGCATATATTTTTCACTACATTGACATTATTCAATTAAATTAATGAATTAGGTGAAATAGACTAGAAAATGGTGTTAGTTCATGAAATCAAGTATGCATTATTATGAGGATAGTTTTAAGTCTCTACATTTTTTCGTCTCTTTGAATCAATGCACTTGTTGTATTGTTTCCAAGAATTGATGTTGCTTAAATCCAAAATAGAATTTTACCTGATTTCCCACTATGGCCCAATGGAATAAGTGGCTACTAGTATACTTCCTTCTTGAGAGTTTGAGTGGAAGAGACTGATTTTTAGTTGGGCTCATGAGATTTCTACTAGATTTGTTTAACTATATATAGGATGATTAACAAGCTTACATACATTGATTAAAAATAAAATAGGCCACAAAGCTTAAAAATGGATATGCCAACCTAAAACCCTAGGTTTCAACCATGAAATCAGGTCAAAAATCCTAATATTCATGCATATATAAGAGTTAGGGGTCATTTTCAAACTCAATTGCATCCCTAGAGCTTTATAATTTGAGAGATTTGGAGAGAGACCCTATAGAAATCTTGATGCAATGGTGGACCTTGTGCTTCCTCTACATTGCGTAGATCAATTCCATGAGTTCCAACATATAGTAGATGTAGGACCACCAATATGTACCATGAAAAAAATTTCTTCCACACTTTTTTATGTAGCTTAAATTTTGGTAAAAAATGGTCAATAAGTGTCATTATTTTAGTGACACATTTGTTATAGTTGTTGATGAACTTGTTAGGTATATCGATGCACTTGTAAGAGATCATCTCTCTAGAGAAAGTGAACTAATATATAGAATACCCTGATGCACTTGTGGAAACACACACACACTTTTTTAGTTTCAGAGTGATGCATTAGTTAATTTCACAACGACAAAATTGAAAAAAATTAAAGCACACTTAAATACTATTTCACAGTTTCATTTTAGTGATGCACTTGTTTGATGTGCGATGTAATTGTAAACCTGACATTGCAACATAATTTTTTAAAGTGGTGTACTTGATTTTTTGAGCTATCAAACTAATAATTTTTTTAATTTATTTTAACAAATTTGATGTTGTGTGCATTATGCATGCAAGAGAGCATCTATCCTTTACATTCGTGTGAGAGGAGACCTGGGATTTTATCATAGCTAAACAAACTTAAGGATGAGAAGGAATTCTTCCTAGGCACCATCGATATATAATTTATTACATACATTCCAAAGATTTGGACCCACCTAGCGATGATGGTTGTGCTATTTGAGAGGTGGCATTCTAAGACTTCATCCTTCTATATTCCTACCAACAAGGTGACCATTACCCTTAAGGATGTTTGGTGCATCCTCTGAGTACGTATTCATAGAGATAGAGTTATCCACGATTCCCACCTTTGCTCAAATGCAATGTTTTGAGTGCTATGATCCTAGGATCCAGAGGTGGAGAGCTATCAAATTTACTTGTGTAGGAACCATGGACATGTCAACGACTTGACATTGGTTATCATAGGGATGGTCATAGGAGTCATGGTTTTTGATCGACATAACTAAGGATTCAACATTGGTTTGGGTAGAATTTTGGATGGTATGGTTGATGACATGCACACATACATGTGGGGTCTAATTTACCTATCTACTAGTGTTACATTATTTCAAATTTGGGCTTCGGAGCACATTGTTGTGCTTCAACTTGGGATTTCTTTGAGAGCTATTGATGAGGAGGAGCTAGTTGTTTATAGATACATAGCCATGAGTACACTCCACCACATCGAAGTCGTAGGTATAGCATACTAGAGGAGAGTTAGGTTGTACTACAAGAATATCCAACTTGAGCACAACAAACGAAAGTATTCAATGCCCCATTCCTTTCTAAATCCTTTTATTAGACATATCATCAAGAGATGATCAGAATGGATCAATAAGATAAATCATATAAGAAGATTAAAATAAACAAGCATTCAATGTCATTCATATCTATTGCCAAAGAGATGTATTTTGAGAATAAATATCTCTTATGATATTTGAAATGATTCCCATTGTAGGAATGATATATCCTATGTCATACATTAGATGATGAGGTTTGCTAAAATGAATAGTCTGTTGATATGATCTTAATTATCATGTTTGATAATAATAAATATTTTTTATTTTTCTTTGAAGTTTGTATTTTTTATTTTTATTTTGTGTTGATGTTTATTTTACTAATTGTTGTACTTCTTTTCATTTGTGTTTTCAAAGGGTGAGGATGACAATCAATTTATTATGGTTGAAAGTTTACTGCGGGTGAAAGTGAGATGATATGGGTGGGTTTTGAGCTTTTTAGAATATCAAAATGTTTTTTCACATTTTCAAATGTTTTGAGGCTATTTGTAGGATTTTTTACTATTTGAATGTTTAAATTTCCAAGTTATTTGAGGTTATTTAAGATTTTATGAAAATATGTAATGTCCCTCCATTTTGTTCATTCTTGAAATTTAGGAAGTTGGTTGTTGGGCGACCATGTTAGTTTCACTTGTTACTTGTGGTTGGTAATTTGCTAGGTCATGAGGACTTTTGGATTGCATCATTTAATTTGATTTTTATATTAGACAATATCACTAATCTTATGACTAGAAGTAATTTATCAAATTAATCTAATTTTTAAGGTCACTCGATTTGGTTTGGGATCAAATAAAGAGCTAGATTTAATAATAAATATTAATTGTATTATCAGTGAAAATTTATTATTTTAAGATGAAAGAAATTGTAAATGAATTTAATAAAAATAATTATTGTCTAATAAGTGAATTTAATTAAGAAATTTAAAATTGAGAAAATACTATCGTAGATAAAATATTTAAAATTTGAACTCAAATTTGAATAAAGATCAAAGCAAAGAAATCAATTGAAAATAAATAAATAAATAAATAAAAATGGAAAAAGAATTGTTTATTGCCAAATAAATAAATAAATGATTGTGGAAGCCGAACGGTTCTCCAAGGGGAGTGGAAAAGACACCATGAAACAATTATAAACCAGAATTATTCAAAAAAAGAGGGGGGGGGAAGATGATCATAGTTTGATCTTATCCCATGGCTTCAACAGTAAGTCATCTTGTGCAAATCTGGAATACCAACAATCACATTCATGAATGGTAACTAGAGATGGAGGAAGGAAGGCGTAAAACAAATCTCTTTTCTCTATCAGTTCGAGGAGCATGTGCAAGTTTAACAGTCATGGGATTCCAATATGGTCAAGGTGAAGGTGTGGAATGGGGAACAGATACTTGGTGGGGAAATGTCTGGTCCTCACTATCGACTAATGCTCTTCCGCTATCAATTTACGTGATAACGACACTAGGTTGCAGATGCTCGGTATGTGCTTGTTCATCCTTGTTTGATTTTGTGTTGAAAAGAGAAGTTGACCCATTTGATAGATTCTTAGAGATGCTCAGTTTTGATGCCTTAGATCGTATTATTGGGTTTAGAAATATGCAGTTCCATAAAGAGGAAAAATGAGATTGCTTCCATTTATGATGTCATTGAATCTTGTGAGTCATTGTCTGAGTCTTCCAATTTGGAGCATAGAAATCTGGCTTAGCTCAGCATTTTAAACTTGGTTGTTCGCATGGTCTTATGATATAAATGGCATGATGTTAAATCCGTTTGGAGTAAATCACGAGTCTAAAGGTTTCAATGAATTCTGACCCCTTTAAGGGTGAATGTTGTCCCACAGATCGAAATAGTAATCCTGTTGTTTTGCAAGCCGATACTCTTGTCTTTAATCATTCCATTTAATCCTCTTACGTAAAGAATTGCGAGTAGCAATTGGTGTCCAGGTTTTAACGCCTTTGTTAAGTCTGTTTGGTCATTACCCTGTGGCACGTTGTGACGGTAAAACCAAGCGAATACTCCCTCTCAATCTTCTGTTCTCATATACTTTGGTTACTTTTAATCTTGTCAGTTTTATGATAAATTTGTTTTAGAATAAAATCCATTTTGTAAAAATCTTTCATCATGCAGTCCTCCGACCTCGTCCCTTCGAGGCATTCTATCAAACAATTCAAGTGCCTCGTCTTTGTGCATTTTGCACCTCACCTGTCTCTTTCCCGTCAGTCTTGAGGAGAGCAATTGGGATTGATATTAATTCAAGTAGATGGCGTTATCTCCAATTTCCAATATTCACTTTCTAATATACTTGGCAACCTGTCACAGCCGCAACACTTGAACATGGTAGGGTGTATAGATTTAAATGAACTCTCTGATTTTTATCATCCAATCCCAAATGTTATCCACAAGACTGAGGGAAAATGGTTTCTCACGTTTTTGCAATCGTAACCATCTCAAACTTGGAGGAAGCTTGGTTCGTGTGTCTTCTCTGATGCCGTTAATGAGCAGTTTGTTCAAATGAAGAAATTGGGGACCAATGAGCAGATTATTTAATTCTCTTGGTCTGCGCAATGTTTCAAGCCTTCGCCAATTACCTCCGTTCAGTCGAAGCTGAGAGAAATTGATGTTATTGGATGCAGTGTTTAGATGAGCTCCTTCGCATAGCCTGGTAATCTAAATTTATATAATCTCCCTGATATCGTTGGCAACCTACCACAGCTGCAGTGTTTAGACTTTGGATCCAGCTAAAAAGCAGGTTTGCTGGAAATGCCCAGCCTATACTCATATATGATCCGCAGGCACCATGGGTGTCACTGGTCTAAATAGTTGTTAAGTTGATATCATTTAAAGATAGATGATAGTTAATTTGATAGCTCTCAGTAAATGGAAATAGGTGGAATTATAATGATAAAATAAACAAGATTAATTATACTTTTGGTTAATGTGCTTGAGTGTTTGTATAGTATGTAGTTGATTTCTTTGGCTATGTTTTAAACCTTGAAATTAGGTAATTCTATTAACGTAAGGTATAGTCCTTGAGCTTGAGAGAATTTGTTAAAAGAATTAGTTAATTAAAAGAGTGAATTAATTAGATTAAAGGAAGATAGTAATTATATTAAATTTATTCTAGTCTTATATATATACATAATATATGGAATTTAAAATTGGAGGACGCTGATAAAAGAATTAAATATGTAAATTAAGTTGTTATAAGACATTTGATCAATGTATAGATTTCGATTACAACTGACCTAAGCACATTATGTATCGTAATTCAATTGGGAATGTTTCTTTGAAAGATAAATCAATATTTTTACATCTTTAAGTTTAGTAGTAATACATTTAATGGGTGCATTTTAATGTTGTTACATGGTTATCAAATAACCTTGAATTCAATGGGGCAATGCGTCATTAATTCCTAAGTAAGTAGCATGAGTTATACAACCTTTATAGTTGAATTGTAAGATTTTTGAGTGAGTTTATTAACTAGGAAATTACATTATGACTGCCTCAAAATGTTTATTGGATAGAGATGACCTTTTTATTTAATTTGAAATGCAGAAACAAGAATAATTCGTTATAAATACTACTTAGATAATGTTTTGTGAAAAAAAAAGTTTAATTACTGATATAATCTTATTATGAATATGAAAATAGGTCTTGAAATGATTATGAAATGTGATTACTTAGCATCCTTAGTCACTTAAAATTTCTCTTTCGTAAACAGATGGATAGAACGTGTTTGTTTGTTTATTGTTCGTTGATTAACTGTATTCACATGTTTAATGATTGTTATGATGAATTTATTTTGGTGTGTCTACCTATCTCTTGAGTTGTTTGGTTTCAAAGGTGATTTTATTCATTGAGTTCGCATTTGATTAATGAATGAGTTTGATGGATCTTTATTATTTTGGTCGCCCGTTTGAGTCCTTTTGGTTGAGGAGAGTCCCATATGTTTTCTTTTGTTCTTTACCCTAAGTGGTAAATTGGATTATTGTTGTCATTGTTATGTTGCTGATTTTTTTTTTATGATGGTGATTTATGTACCACTCTAAGGGATTCTTGTGAGGAGAAAATTGAGGTCTCCCACGGAATACCTAGTTGGTGGCTTTTGGTTTTATTAAGTGATTCTGATTAAAGGTTGATTTTCTTTTGTGTGTTCCTATTTGAGGTGACACCTTTGTTGATTTGTGGATGGTTCTTGATGAATCTTCTCTTTTTATGGATTTTCTGATTTACTCTCTTATTTGATGAAATTTTACCCTTGTGTTGGGATTATTGGAGAAATACTCATGTTGCTTCACTTTACCCTTGTTTATGGGTTTTCATTTTTTTGGCTTCTAGAGGCTTGAGATGATTTTCAATTGATGTTCTTTCTCTTATGTGCCCTTGAGGTGGCAAGTGTTTTGGTTTCATGATTTTAAAAAGGGTTGTACGGAATTTGTTGAGACTTGGAAATTGTATTTATAGTGAGATGGGTAATGCCTCGCATGCTTCTCGGTTGTGATCTAATATTCTTATTTTGATGGTACAACCCTTGGTTTTTTATGTTGTTGGGTCTCTAGGGAGAGTGGCTCCTCGTGGGGGCCGGCGCCCCGTTTAAGGGGAAGGGCTCAGGATAACCCACGAGTGAGTTAGTAAACAAGTGAAAACCTAATAATTAACTTAGGAGGTTGGGTAGTAATATTACAAGATTAATAAAATGGATGCCCTGCCTTCATTAGTGCTTCCGTAGGGCTAATGGAAGGCTGAGAAGGCCGGTTGGCAAGGTCGTGACCTCGTCTTCACGAGAGGTCTACGGCTCCGCATGAGTCACCCTATGGACCGGCGCCTCCAATTGGGAGGAAGAGCACAGGACAGACATAGATGGGACAGATGCCTCCAATTGGGAGGAAGAGCACAGGACAGCCCATGTAGGACTATGCGATGACACTCTCCCCTAGTTGCCCATGTGTTTTAATTTATTGTGTTCCTTTGGAAGTACGTTGTGGGAGTTGGTTTAGATTGTTGATATACGGATTTATATTGGTTTGTGATTATTGCCTTAATATATCTTGATGTACTTGGCGGTCTTGTATGATATTTGACTTATGACCTTGTACTCTTTTGGTATTGTGTTATGATGTTATTTTATTGTTTTATTACAATTTGGAACTGTATTATGTTTATTAATTCAGTTTGTTTTGGAAATGTTTCATGATTATCGTCTGATTACTTGTTTATTGGTCACTGCTTTGATTTATGTGATGAGATTTATGACTTTAAGTTATTATGTTGTTTCTTGGGTGTTGTTGTTTATGTCATTGTAATCCTTGAGTTTGAGGATACTTTTGTATGTTGTTGAGTCTTGTGGTTCCCTGTTTGGATGTTCTTGGTTGATGTTTCTTTCTCGTCAGCTCCTTCTAGCACGGGGGGTGGGTCTTCAGACTCACATGGTCGGGTGGAATGTGCTAAGCACCCCATTGGGTCCCCAGTCGAGGATCGAGAGATGTGGATTGGTGTTGTTGTGGCGACTCCAGAGTTGTATCTGTCTTGGAGCCAGTTATGATATTGTGCATCATGATTTCTCGTGTATGGTTTCCAATTATGATTGGAACCACTTTTGTATCATTGTACATCTTGAACATTGTATTGTAATGTAATGTTAAATCTTATGTGGCTATTGGCAGTTGTTATTCCATGTGTTAAGTTATTTATGCGTATGTTGTATTTATGTACTCAGATGGTTTCTTATCAATGATTATCATGTATGTGTTATATTTGTTAAATGTTTATTTTGTTATGGATTATATCTTTGGATTTTATTCTTTATTCTTGTTGTGTGGATCTCGGTCTCATAATGACTCCTCGTGTACCCCAAGGGATGTATGTGTTAATGAATCTACTTAATTGAAAATTCATGTTATGATTTAATGTGTATTACATATATGTTATGTTTACTTTTAAAAAAAAAAAAATTGTGCAATAATTATGGTTTAATTGTCCTTTGGGGTTCGCACGGCGTGGCGTTACAACATTGGTATTAGAGCATAGGTTCATACACTGGGCACTAGGTGTGCTCACTATGTAACCTTGCGCTTAGACCCGAGAATCTTGAGTTCCACTTTTCTGCTGTCATTGTTGTGGACCTGAGTTTCTTTTGTTTTCTGGTTTCGCGTCGATGGTGCAGGAAACTGATGGGAAAGGATAGGACCCGCGGTGTAGTGCGCAATGCACTGATATCCTTCCTACCGGGGATGCTCTATGGACCCTTGTTTTAGCGTGATGTGTTTCTTGGTGACATGTTTTATGTGTGTGATTATGTCAAGTGTGTGTGGAATTTGCGATTTTGTTGTCCTTGAGTGATGAATTATGTTTTCTTGAATCTGTAAAGGTGTAAAATTTTAACCTTTTTATTGAAATTGATGTGAAATTTGGTGTTGAATAATGGTTAAAGTGGAGTTCTTTGTGTGAAAATTGTGAGTTTTAATGAAAATCTGAGGTTTGGTGAATAATTATTCTATGATTTTTAGCAGAATATAGTATCTTGGGGTTAAGATGCAACTTGAATTATGGGTACTAATGTGCAATGCTCTATGGTAGCTTTTGATTTACAAGAAGTTGGCTTCAGAAACGTAGCGATGAAGGTAATGCAATTGTAATATGTGGGTATAGATACTTATAATTTCAAGTGGTAATTCATTTTGTTATAGTAGATGAATTAGGTTTATGGTTAGCATCCTTATGCGAATAATGCTTAAGTAATAAGAAGCAAAATGTTTATGAGTTACTAAATTGGTTTTGACTATTATGTGTGGTTTGGTGGGAGGGATAGTGTGGTATCACTTGCTCGCGAGTGGCCTACTATGCTGGGAATTCCTCTCACGATGTATTTATGATATATATGTATTGTGCACAATGTTTGTTTGCATGCAAGATTGCATGAATTAAGTCTCGATTCCACCTGCATTGTCAGGATAGGGCGAGCATTATATACACCCAATGGGCTTGACATTGAACATAGGAGCTGACAAGAAAGTTTTCCCAACCTAGTTCATCATCTGTTCTAGTGTTTGACAAAATTGGTCTGATTGCAAACCTGTCACCACTTTTGTTTTGGTATCATTTCTTTATATTCCGTGTGTTTAATTTTTATTGCTTACTTGGTGACATTTAATTGATGATTTAACGTGTTGATGTGTTTATGATTATTCATACTATTGTTAGTTTATGGTGTTACACTGATTGTGCTTGGGCTTGACTTCCAGGAGTAAGTCGATGTCTATGGGTGGGAGGATGTAATGTCCCTCCATTTTGGTCATTCTTGAAATTTAGGAAGTTGGTTGTTGGGCGACCATGTTAGTTTCACTTGTTACTTGTGGTTGGTAATTTGCTAGGTCATGAGGACTTTTGGATTGCATCATTTAATTTGATTTTTATATTAGACAATATCACTAATCTTATGACTAGAAGTAATTTATCAAATTAATCTAATTTTTAAGGTCACTCGATTTGGTTTGGGATCAAATAAAGAGCTAGATTTAATAATAAATATTAGTTTTATTATCAGTGAAAATTTATTATTCTAAGATGAAAGAAATTGTAAATGAATTTAATAAAAATAATTATTGTCTAATAAGTGAATTTAATTAAGAAATTTAAAATTGAGAAAATACTATCGTAGATAAAATATTTAAAATTTGAATAAAGATCAAAGCAAAGAAATCAAATGAAAATAAATAAATAAATAAATAAAAATGGAAAAAGAATTGTTTATTGCCAAATAAATAAATAAATGATTGTGGAAGCCGAACGGTTCTCCAAGGGGAGTGGAAAAGACACCATGAAACAATTATAAACAAGAATTATTCAAAAAAAAGAGGGGGGGGGAAAGATGCTCATAGTTTGATCTTATCCCATGGCTTCAACAGTAAGTCATCTTGTGCAAATCTGGAATACCAACAATCGCATTCATGAATGGTAACTGGAGATGGAGGAAGGAAGGCATAAAACGGATCTCTTTTCTCTATCAGTTCGAGGAGCATGTGCAAGTTTAATAGTCATGGGATTCCAATATGGTCAAGGTGGAGGCGTGGAATGGGGAACAGATACTTGGTGGGGAAATGTCTGGTCCTCACTATCGACTAATGCTCTTCCGTTATCAATTTACGTGATAACGACACTAGGTTGCAGATGCACGGTATGTGCTTGTTCATCCTTGTTTGATTTTGGGTTGAAAAGAGAAGTTGACCCATTTGATAGATTCTTAGAGATGCTCAGTTTTGATGCCTTAGATTGTATTATTGTGTTTAGAAATATGCAGTTCCATAAAGAGGAAAAAAGAGATTGCTTCGATTTATGATGTCATTGAATCTTGTGAGTCATTGTCTGAGTCTTCCAATTTGGAGCATAGAAATCTAGCTTAGCTCTGCATTTTAAACCTGGTTGTTCGCATGGTCTTATGATATAAATGGCTTGATGTTAAATCCGTTTGGAGTAAATCACGAGTCTAAAGGTTTCAATGAATTCTGACCCCTTTAAGGGTGAATGTTGTCCCACAGATCGAAATAGTAATCCTGTTGTTTTGCAAGCCGATACTCTTGTCTTTAATTGTTCCATTTAATCCTCTTACGTAAAGAATTGCGAGTAGCAATTGGTGTCCAGGTTTTAACGCCTTTGTTAAGTCTATTTGGTCATTACCCCGTGGCACGTTGTGATGGTAAAAGCAAGCGAATACTCCCTCTCAATCTTCTGTTCTCATATACTTTAGTTACTTTTAATTATGATAAATTTGTTTTAGAATAAAATCCATTTTGTACAAATCTTTCATCATGCAGTCCTCTGACCTCGTCCCTTCGAGGCATTCTATCAAACAATTCAAGTTTCTCATCTTTGTGCATTTTGCACCTCACCTGTCTCTTTCCCATCAGTCTTGAGGAGAGCAATTGGGATTGATATTAATTCAAGTAGATGGTGTTATCTCCAATTTCCAATATTCACTTTCTGATATACTTGGCAACCTGTCACAGCCGCAACACTTGAACATGGTAGGGTGTATAGATTTAAATGAACTCTCTAATTTTTATTATCCAATCCCAAATGTTATCCACAAGACTGAGGGAAAATGGTTTCTCATGTTTTTGCAACCGTAACCATCTCAAACTTGGAGGAAGCTTGGTTCGTTTGTCTTCTCTGATGCCGTCAATGAGCAGTTTGTTCAAGTGAAGAAATTGGGGACCAATGAGCAGATTATTTAATTCTCTTGGTCTGTGCAATGTTTCAAGCCTTTTCCAATTACCTCCATTCATTCGAAGCTGAGAGAAATTGATGTTATTGGATGTAGTGTTTAGATGAGCTCCTTCGCATAGCCTGGTAATCTAAATTTATATAATCTCCCTGATACCGTTGGCAACCTACCACAGCTGCAGTGTTTAGACTTTGGATCCAGCTAAAAAGCAGGTTTGCTGGAAATGCCTAGCCTATACTCATATATGATCTGCAGGCACCATGGGTGTCACTGGTCTAAATAGTTGTTAAGTTGATATCATTTAAAGATAGATGATAGTTAATTTGATAGCTCTTAGTAAATGGAAATAGGTGGAATTATAATGATAAAATAAACAAGATTAATTATACTTTTGGTTAATGTGCTTGAGTGTTTGTATAGTATGTAGTTGATTTCTTTGGCTATGTGTTAAACCTTGAAATTAGGTAATTCTATTAACGTAAGGTATAGTCCTTGAGCTTGAGAAAATTTGTTAAAAGAATTAGTTAATTAAGAGAGTGAATTAATTAAGATTAAAGGAAGATATTAATTATATTAAATTTATTCTAGTCTTATATATATACATAATGTATGGAATTTAAAATTGGAGGACGCTGATAAAAGAATTAAATATGTAAATTGAGTTGTTATAAGACATTTGATCAATGTATAGATTTTGATTATAACTTACCTAAGCATATTATGTATCGTAATTCAATTGGGAATGTTTCTTTGAAAGATAAATAAATATTTTTACATCTTTAAGTTTAGTAGTAATACATTTAATGGGTGCATTTTAATGCTGTTACATGGTTATCAAATAACCTTGAATTCAATGGGACAATGCGTCATTAATTCCTAAGTAAGTAGCATGAGTTATACAACCTTTCTAGTTGAATTGTAAGATTTTTGAGTGAGTTAATTAACTAGGAAATTACATTATGACTGCCTCAAAATGTTTATTGGATAGAGATGACCTTTTTATTTAATTTGAAATGCAGAAACAAGAATAATTCGTTATAAATACTCCTTAGATAATGTTTTGTGAAAAAAAAAAGTTTAATTATTGATATAATCTTATTATGAATATGAAAATAGGTCTTGAAATGATTATGAAATGTGATTACTTAGCATCCTTAGTCACTTAAAATTTCTCTTTCGTAAACAGATGGATAGAACGTGTTTGTTTGTTTATTGTTCGTTGATTAACTGTATTCACATGTTTAATGATTGTTATGATGAATTTATTTTGGTGTGTCTACCTATCTCTTGAGTTGTTTGGTTTCAAAGGTGATTTTATTCATTGAGTTCGCATTTGATTAATGAATGAGTTTGATGGATCTTTATTATTTTGGTCGCCCGTTTGAGTCCTTTTGGTTGAGGAGAGTCCCATATGTTTTCTTTTGTTCTTTACCCTAAGTGGTAAATTGGATTATTGTTGTCATTGTTATGTTGCTGATTTTTTTTTTATGATGGTGATTTATGTACCACTCTAAGGGATTCTTGTGAGGAGAAAATTGAGGTCTCCCACGGAATACCTAGTTGGTGGCTTTTGGTTTTATTAAGTGATTCTGATTAAAGGTTGATTTTCTTTTGTGTGTTCCTATTTGAGGTGACACCTTTGTTGATTTGTGGATGGTTCTTGATGAATCTTCTCTTTTTATGGATTTTCTGATTTACTCTCTTATTTGATGAAATTTTACCCTTGTGTTGGGATTATTGGAGAAATACTCATGTTGCTTCACTTTACCCTTGTTTATGGGTTTTCATTTTTTTGGCTTCTAGAGGCTTGAGATGATTTTCAATTGATGTTCTTTCTCTTATGTGCCCTTGAGGTGGCAAGTGTTTTGGTTTCATGATTTTAAAAAGGGTTGTACGGAATTTGTTGAGACTTGGAAATTGTATTTATAGCAAGATGGGTAATGCCTCGCATGCTTCTTGGTTGTGATCTAATATTCTTATTTTGATGGTACAACCCTTGGTTTTTATGTTGTTGGGTCTCTAGGGAGAGTGGCTCCTCGTGGG
>VDFB02252616.1:161946841-161996071 GCA_007258455.2 Sequoia sempervirens | reverse complement strand
GACACATTTAGCCCCCACTTTAGTGAGAGGATCAACTTGCTTCAAAATCACACTAAAGTAGCCATGCACATCAAGAGGAGGGTTCAAATGCACTTATGCTAGCAAGATGGAATGAAAACAATCAAGAGGAATGATCAAGCCCCAAGGATGAAGATCTCATGGAAATATAAGTGTAAGGACAAAGGAACACACAAGTGTTGAAAAGAGAGAATCAGATGAAGCTTTGATCATCTGCCCAACTAGTTGTGGATTAGATCTAGGCTAATTGTTTGAAAAAGAGAATGTATACTCACTTTGGGATGATAGAACTCATGGCGGTCCACCAAGTGAGAAGGACCAATAGGTAAGATACATACACTAGTTGGTATGCACTCACAAACACAAAGGTGGCTATGGGGAAATTCATGTTGTTGGATGGGCTTCCCGATCAACCATATCCGAGTTATACCTCTTGATAAATTTAACAAGGTGCCACAAAGGAAAATAATGGTTCATGATTCATGAGATAAGAAAAGCTTTGTATGCTTATAACTCATGAACAAAAAGGAAAGGTACCACAAGAATGCAAGTTGCATTATGCAAGGTGGAAAAAAGTGCAAAGTGTAAAAATGTAAAAATGTAAAAGATGTTCAAAGGAGTTTTGTTAAGTCCATGAAAGGTCAGTCACTTAGGGGACATTGTGTCTAATGTCTCCAAGAGTGGACTAATCAAAGAATAGTATATTCACAACTTAGGGGATGTAGTGCATTGCATCAAGCCACCAAGAGAATGCAATATACTTAGATAGATCACACTTATGAAGGACATCACACCCAATGTCATCCAAAAAGTGACAAACGCATCATATGAACAACAAGGCTACACTAGGAACCAAGAATGAAAATGAATTGATGGTAATGTATGCCCCCCACTTTAAAGGAATTGCTACACATCATTCTGTGAGCAATTACTTTAAATTAGTGAACGAAAGAAGATGCAAAAGAAAGCAAGACATCAGAGCCAACTTGGAAAGCCCTATCCCATGAAATATGTTTCAAAGTTAGGCTACATCATGTGAAAAAAAAGGAACACAACAAACACATAAGAGATCTATGGATTTGGAGTCAGTATATCCATTGCTGCAATGTTGTCATTGTTCCCCGAATACATAGAACTGTAAGAATGACACAAAGAGATTGTAAACAAAAGAAAAATAAGGTAGGTTTTGGGTAAACATGGAAGAGACATTACAATATCAATGCTTTGCATCATCCCAAAAAGGAAGACACAAGGAAAAAGAAAAATGAAAAGGTGAAAGAAAATGAAAAAGATTTTGGGTCAACATGAAGGAGGCATTTTAATCTCAATGCCTTGTGTCATACCCAAAAGGAAAAACACAAGAAAAGAGAAAATTAAAAGGAAAAGGGACCATTTGGGTCAACATGGAAGAGACATTGTGGTCTCAATGCGTAGTGTCATCCCCAAAGTAAAAACACAAAACAAAAGTGAAAGAGACAATGCATGACATATATAAGAATACATATACAAATAGAATAAGTGTACAAAGAGAGGTAACATTGAATGCGCGTTATGGGGGAACATGATACACATATAAAATTGTAAAAGAAAGATCCAATAAAGGAAATATGCAAAAGGTGAGCAAGAAAAATGTAAGTCAACCATATAACAAGTCATCTTCCTCCCAATCATGATCAGTGTATTGTGAGGGCGGTTGACTATCCAAAGGAAGAATTGCAAGTGTTGAACTAGGAGATGTACCAGGTTCTTCACTTGGTCGATAGGATTTATCATTTAAGCTCATGGTAGATGAAAATAAAGAGTTTATATTGTTGCACACTTCTCTATATATTTTTGCAATTTATCCATGATCATTATCATTATCAAGATTGATGATGACGAGAGGACGAAGGGTGATTTACAAGGAAGGATGTATCAAAAGTTGTGGCTATTGGACTGGTTCATTTTGTTGTGAAGGTTGGATATGACTATCTTGTGATGGGTCAGGAGAAGCAGGGTGATCATCTATTACTTCTGTCAGAGGCAGATATTGGTCTTCCTTATTTTCTCCCATTCGTGACTAACGAGCAAGGAGATGATGATGAAACCTATGTTCTCTAGCACCGCAGTTTCATTTAATTTTGTTTTGAAGTTGAGGTGTAAGAGTGGATTGAGTCATCATGGGTTCTTCTACTTCTGAAGGGGGAAGAATTGAAGAAACCAAAGAGCATGGCCCAATCAATTTCTCCTTAGCCTTATATACTTGTTTAATGCAAGGAGACATGATGGGATTGTTTTCATTTTCTCTTGGTCTTTTAAACAATGAAAGGGAAGTGTGTAAGGCTGATTGTATGGTTTGCTCAATTTTGGACTCAAGCTGAAGCATGGTTTCATCTATGATAGGAGGAGTGGAAGTGGACAAGAACATGTTATGAAGAGATAATTCATCTATTCATTTGGCTTTGAACTTTTGATAGGCTGTGAAAAATAAATGTTTATGGGGTTGATGGGTCCCATAGGTTTGCACCAAAAGGCTTCCAAGGAAAAATTACCTTTAGAGGATAATGGATTAAAGCCACTATGGTGTATGGTAAATAGCTCATTTCCATATGGAAACTTCAAACATTTGTGAACCATTGATGTGACCACTTTCATTAAGTGAATCCAAGGGTGGCCTAGCCACAAACAAAATTGATCCAATTGTGGAATACTAGAGAAAATGTTACATCCAAAGTTTTGGGTCCTATCTTTAATGGGAGTACAATCAATCTAATTGTAGGGCACACAAAACCAGTATGTGTTTTAATCCATGTAGTTGGTTTATTATAATAATCTTTATAGAGATCGTGTAATAATAAAAACTCTCTCATAATCACATTCTCACCATAGGCGGGGTCTATTAATATCCCATTAGTGGGCTTATCATAGATTTTTTCGGCTATGTAAAGAGGATGATTATGAAGTTTTTGAAGTATATATTTAGCAAAAAAAGTGATATCAAGAGATTTATTAGTTTGGACCTTACGAGGGATAATGTCTCTCGCACCCACAAATTAATCCATATTATTAACTTGGGTAACATTTAGAGTTATATCATTTTGTTGACTATTTGTATCAACATTCATTACATCCGTGTTTGAAGGTTCACTAGCCTTGACAAATGAAATATTGTGTCTAGGCATTGGGTTGGTGAAATTTTTTAAATTTTGGTTAGGGGGTACAACGGACTTATTGCCTTCATCATTAACACTCGTAATGGATAAACAACCTAAATCAATGAGGTCTTAAACTAAATGTTTTAGACGCTTACATTATTTGGTGTCATGTCCATTTTGGAAATGAAAATGACAATAAGCATTTGGTTTAAAGGTAGGTGGTAAAGGTTTGGTGGTATCAAGTGGTTTGATAATAGGCAAGGTGATCATTTTTTTTGGAGCAATTGGTTCATTGTATTATGGAGGGTATCAGGTAAGGGAGTAAATTGTCTCTTTGGGTCCCCATAGGTATAAGGTAATCCTACTTTAACAACTGCCACTTGATTTGGAACTGGTTGGGTTGGTTGCAGTTGATGAGGTGGATTAAACTGCAAAAAGCCTCTATTTGGTTTTTGAAAGATAATTTGTGTATTGCTTTGATTATTTTACTCAAACTTCTCAGCTTGATTAGAAGTGGACTTGGAATCACGACTTGAAAATGAGTTATGATATCCACACAGGGTTGTGTATAAGTGCATGAACGAAGGGAACCGCATCATAGTTAACTTATCTTGAAGGTTTGAGTGCAATTTTTCAATAATTTTTTTTTGCAAATGTGCATCAGAAATCTTGACATCAATTTGAGCATACAATGACTAGTATCATGAGATGAAATCAGTTACCTTTTTTTTCTATGTTTTTTTGACATCTCATTAAGTCATCCATTCTATTTTTAGGAGTCATATGAACTTGGAAGTGACTTATGAAGGCATCAACAAGCTCATTAAATGACCTAATGGAATGATTAGGCAGGTTTGAAAACCACTCTAATGTAGTGTCTTTCAGGGTCCTTGGAAAAGGTTTGGTGAAGAGTTTATCATCAAGGACAAAAATCATTGAATAAAGTTGTATAAGCATTGAGATGGTTAATAGGGTCTCCTTTACCTGTGTATTTCTCAAATATAGGCATTTATATCCCTTGTGGCATCAAGGTAAGTAATATTTCTAAGGATAAGGGGTTACTACAAACATGATATGTGGGTGGATCATTTTGACCTTGGCTAATGGTGGAAATTTGTTGTTGCATGGATGAGACTATGTCAAGAAGTTGTGTAATGATGGGGTTAGGGTAAGTGGTATGAGGTGGAAGGGAAAATGGAGATAGAGTGTATGTAATGTGAGGGGAAGTGAAAGGAACACTAAGGGGGGTGAAGGAAGTGGATGGTACTTGTGATTCCACAAGAGAACTAGGAATGCTAGTTGGAATTCCAAAAGAAGGAGCTACATGACTAACCTATTGCATAGTTGTTGTAACCTGAGAAGTGGTATAAGTTGGTATGGATGCTATGGTTGAAGGAGGAGGAATGTGAGGTCCTCCTTGGTTTACAAGAATGTTTGTGAATTGGGAAGAAGCATGTTAATTGTAAATCTCAATAGTTCTCTTCATAACTTGCAAGGAATCATTACTTTCAATAGAATGATGAAGGTTTTCGATTGCGGGTATGGTGGTGGTTGAAATGTTTTCAAGGGAGAGTCTTGTTGTGGGTGTGAAAAATCCTCATGAATATTAATGAACCTTTCTTATGGGATGGAGTTGTGTTGTGTGTCAACATTCATTGGATGGAAGGATGAAGGCATAGAAGTGGTATTTTCCATGCCTATTACACCATTTTCCATACTAGGAGTAGGACCTCCTTAGATCCCAAGGCCCACAATGAAAGTGATATCGTGGGAAGCCATGAGTCTATAACTTCATCTCACTAAAGTATTATCAATGGGGAACCAAACACTCATACAAGTACCACAAAGGATGGGGTGAATGAAAATGCAATGCAAGCTAGGATGGAAAAATGTAAATAACAAAAATTCTACTAATTGTAACAAATAAGTAATTACAAAAAATAGAAATACAGGAAAATGCCAGAAAAATGCTAGAAATGTTGTTTAAAAAGTGTAGATGGACTGATTCGCCCAGGGTGGCGAATAAGTCCCAGTATGAGGATTTTTGTGGTTTTTTGAAAATTTAATGTGATTCTAATGCTTTTTAGATTGCAATGAAGGGTGCAGATGCATATTTTCTAGTTTATGCAATGCAAAATGACATCTAAATAAATTTTTCACTAATATAATTTGACAAATCCTAGAATGCAAAAACTAAACAATACACTAATTGACTTTTGATTCTAGTGTAATATAGGATGCAAGATGCAAATGAAATCATAAATGTAATGTGTTAAAAATGCAGTTTCACCAAAATGAATCATAGATTTTTGGCACCACAAAGCTCTCTTGTTGTTCTACGATTTTTCACCTAGGTTCATTTAAATTATGCAATGTAGGATGTTATTTAGGCTAAATGAAATGAACTAAGTGCAATTAAGTGATCTAAATGACTAATTATGCATGCAAAACCTAAGATTTATGCTACGCTGGAAAACATAATGTGATATGCAAACAAGGAGCTGTGAATGAATAAATACAAAACAGGAAAAAATGGGTTGAGTCAAAGTGCACCTAGGTAGAGAATGAGGAATCTAGAATGTTATGAATGTTGTCTAGAATCATAGAAAAGCACTAGTGGCACTTATTCATGAAGGGTGGCGAATTAGTCCTACTTCTGATGAAAACTATCGGGAATTAGTTTCTAAGTGTCGGGATCTAGAATCTGACAAAACCTAGATTTTCAGTCTTAAGGTGGGACTCATTGACCACTAGTGGTGAATCGGTCATCTCCCAATATTTTGAGAAATTAGGAGACAACTCTGCAACACTAGATCTGAGGATGTTTACTTGTTGGGTTGTCGAAGTCAATTATGTAGGAAATAGACAGAAAACCTTCTCCAAGCTTGAAATATGGTTGATTTGATTTGAAGCACCTAGTGGACTTATTGACCACTCTTGAACACCTAATTGTTTGTTAAATTTGCATACAATATTCTACAAAGACATATGCAAGAGGGGAAAAATGGTTGAAGGATAGCAAATAGGGGTTTTCCTTGGTCAAACCCCACTTTGGTAATCAAACCCTTAATGAAATAATTAAATGAAAGAGAATGATAAAAAAATAACATGTAAATTCTATCAACTTACCAAACCCTTGTTGATGAAAATCTAAAGTAATGTCAGTGTATGCTCCAAAATGCTTGATGAATGCTTGATTTGATATTGTAAGGTGCTTGAATGTGATGTGAGATTGTAGGAGACGTAACATGAGTTGAAAATCACTTATTTATATAATCTTGTGCCTTATTAACTTGTTGATACCTCATCACAAACCAACATCAAGTGATTTTGAATAAAAACCCGAAAGGAAATTTGAAAAAAAATGAATTTGGAGCCAAGGGGGAATCATTCGCCACCCAAGGAAAATGGGTTCCACATTGGACCTGAAAATAGGTGTTGGGAATTAAGTCACATTTAATGTTGTTTGTTGGGTTTACATTCAAAAATACACTTAATTAAAGCTTATAAGGGCATAAAGGGGTTAAAAAAAAGCATAAGAGGTGTAAATAGTGAAATTGTGCCTAGAAAAGCATGAAATATTGTTACAAGACTTTACAATACTTTAAAATAAGACTTTCTTAGTGATGAAAAGGTAATTTTGAGGTTAATTGTAATCAATAAAGTCTAGGAAAGTGTAGAAATGCTTTACAACACTTCACAACACCTTCAGAAGACATCATTATTTAAATTTTAGTACCCAAATATGCATGTTCAAGCCACATTACAACATAAAATAGACCAAACATCATGAAGAAAGACCTAAAAGGCCATGAAAATGACAATGAGCCATTTTTCTATGGCACACCACCTTATACCCACTCTCTCCATTCCATCACTACCCATCATTCTAGTCCTCCAACAAGATGCAAATTCAATTTTTTGTTTTGGAATGGAGTTGTAAATTACAAGAAATGTCCACTCAGAGGCTTGTACATGGAAGCTTTCATTTTAAAAAAATTAAAATTTCTCAAGTATTTTAAAAAAATAAAAAAATGAATTAATTAATTGATTTTCCCACAATCCATCACCTAATTCTACTACACTGGAAGAGTTAAAACTTTCAATAATTTACACCTGTAGCAAAAAATCAAAATAAAACAAAAGCATAAAAATTTAAAATATTTTTAGTTGTGCATTTGGTTGTGCAGGATTGCTTTGTACCCTTGGCTGCTCCTACATTAGACACCTAGGGTAGAAAGTTTGTGAGAATAGGCTCACAAAAGTAGAGTTGAATGGTAGAACCATTCTTCAGATTGCAAGTAATTTATAGTGAACTCCATCACTATCCAAAGTGCACATGAAGTCTTTTCTTCTTCCTTTTTCTTCCAACATCTTGTTGGTACTAGCTTCACTCTCCTCCAACAACTCTTCTTACCATTCTCTCCTCTTGTGGACTTGTATCCACCATGTACCATCCTCGTCCAAATAATCTCTCTACCAATTTCCTCTTTCGTGGGTTTTGACCCACAAACTTACCACCTCCGCCAAATCTCTCTTGTAACTTCCTCCATAGCCTCTACCCATAAGTATACATCTATATACCACTCTAGATCCTCAAAATACTTTTTCTTTTATAACTCTTTTCTCATCTCACAATGCAAATCCTTTACAATTTCAAAATTATCAAACTCATAAAAATAGATTTTACCTCAATGAGTTTTTTCGTCACAATATCTTCTTCCTTACAGCTAAATGCTACTGTCTCTATTGTTGCATTGAATAAATTCTCTATCTTTGTGATCTCTTCCTCAAGAAACTATTGGTTTTCATCAGGTTCCTCATCAAACACTAGGTCCCCAAATATCACTACATACTTTTTTTTAAATGCAATATCTTCAACTGCTGCAATTTGGTTTTCCCTTTCTTCAATGTCCTCCATTTTGCTAAACTCTTTTATTATTGCTGCAATCTTATTTTCCACACACTCTCAAATTTCAACCTCTCAATAATAGACTACCTCACATTTGGTGATTGGTCTACACACCAAACACACTCCACACCTAGGTCTTGGTGCAAACTACCTCATGTTTAACGCTTTGCCAACACACACAAGAACTCTTGCTCTAATACCACTAATGATAAAGGAGACTCTCCCTTTCAAACCTAATAAAAAACACACATACAACTCTATGCAAGAAGGCATCAAATTAAATTAAACACATGGAAATGGAAGAGAAATATGCAACATATATTAAGTTCAAATCTAAAAATGAATTACATAATCATGGAGCTCATATGCTCACATACAACATGGGCTTCACACATACAAAAATCTACAAATAAAAATTCCAAAAATATTCCAGTAGCATATAGATATACAACCTCAAACTCTCCAAAAGCCCCCCCGATTCACCAAGTTGCAAGCATCAATATATAAAAATTGTGTGAGAAGAAACCACTATTGGTTTCTCAAAACAATCTCAACTAAAACCACCAAGAAAACATGTCACTTTCTACCTATCAATGCCTTGTTATTCATTAGAATTTTTTAAATGGTTTTTGAGTTTATTGTGCCTTATTTCTAGATTTCTGGATCATTTTTAAATTCTTAATTTTGTTACTGTATGAGAAATTTATGGCCATTTTACTAAGACTGGGTGTCATAATTATGATCTAGACAATCTTTACTCCTTTCCAAAAAATAATAATATGCTAGTCAAACCTCTACAATTCTCATTACTCCTTGTCATGTATTTTCTTTTCTTAGCATGTGCATTCAATGTACAATTCAAATTTTTCTTCCCACCTTAAACCCACTCTCTCCATTTCATCAATACCCATCATTCTAGTTGTCCAACAAGATGTAAATTTTTTTTTTTTTTTTGAATGGAGTTACAATTTACAATAAATTTCCACTCATAGGCTTAGACATGGAAGTTTTCCTTTTTAGAAAATTAACATTTCTCAAATATTTTAAAACAAAAAAAAGTAAATTAATTAATTGATTGATTTTTCCACAATCCATCACTAAATTCTACTATGCTGGAAGAGTTGAAATTTTCAACAATTTACACCTACAACCAAAAATCAAAATAAAACATAAGCATAAAAATTTAAAATATTTTTGGTTGTGCAAGATTGCTTCATACCCCAGGATTCTCCTGCATCAATTTTAATTAGGAGAGCTCAAACAAGTGTGAAAATATAAAGGCATATATTTTTCACTACATTGACATTATTCAATTAAATTAATGAATTAGGTGAAATAGACTAGAAAATGGTGTTAGTTCATGAAATCAAGTATGCATTATTATGAGGATAGTTTTAAGTCTCTACATTTTTTCGTCTCTTTGAATCAATGCACTTGTTGTATTGTTTCCAAGAATTGATGTTGCTTAAATCCAAAATAGAATTTTACCTGATTTCCCACTATGGCCCAATGGAATAAGTGGCTACTAGTATACTTCCTTCTTGAGAGTTTGAGTGGAAGAGACTGATTTTTAGTTGGGCTCATGAGATTTCTACTAGATTTGTTTAACTATATATAGGATGATTAACAAGCTTACATACATTGATTAAAAATAAAATAGGCCACAAAGCTTAAAAATGGATATGCCAACCTAAAACCCTAGGTTTCAACCATGAAATCAGGTCAAAAATCCTAATATTCATGCATATATAAGAGTTAGGGGTCATTTTCAAACTCAATTGCATCCCTAGAGCTTTATAATTTGAGAGATTTGGAGAGAGACCCTATAGAAATCTTGATGCAATGGTGGACCTTGTGCTTCCTCTACATTGCGTAGATCAATTCCATGAGTTCCAACATATAGTAGATGTAGGACCACCAATATGTACCATGAAAAAAATTTCTTCCACACTTTTTTATGTAGCTTAAATTTTGGTAAAAAATGGTCAATAAGTGTCATTATTTTAGTGACACATTTGTTATAGTTGTTGATGAACTTGTTAGGTATATCGATGCACTTGTAAGAGATCATCTCTCTAGAGAAAGTGAACTAATATATAGAATACCCTGATGCACTTGTGGAAACACACACACACTTTTTTAGTTTCAGAGTGATGCATTAGTTAATTTCACAACGACAAAATTGAAAAAAATTAAAGCACACTTAAATACTATTTCACAGTTTCATTTTAGTGATGCACTTGTTTGATGTGCGATGTAATTGTAAACCTGACATTGCAACATAATTTTTTAAAGTGGTGTACTTGATTTTTTGAGCTATCAAACTAATAATTTTTTTAATTTATTTTAACAAATTTGATGTTGTGTGCATTATGCATGCAAGAGAGCATCTATCCTTTACATTCGTGTGAGAGGAGACCTGGGATTTTATCATAGCTAAACAAACTTAAGGATGAGAAGGAATTCTTCCTAGGCACCATCGATATATAATTTATTACATACATTCCAAAGATTTGGACCCACCTAGCGATGATGGTTGTGCTATTTGAGAGGTGGCATTCTAAGACTTCATCCTTCTATATTCCTACCAACAAGGTGACCATTACCCTTAAGGATGTTTGGTGCATCCTCTGAGTACGTATTCATAGAGATAGAGTTATCCACGATTCCCACCTTTGCTCAAATGCAATGTTTTGAGTGCTATGATCCTAGGATCCAGAGGTGGAGAGCTATCAAATTTACTTGTGTAGGAACCATGGACATGTCAACGACTTGACATTGGTTATCATAGGGATGGTCATAGGAGTCATGGTTTTTGATCGACATAACTAAGGATTCAACATTGGTTTGGGTAGAATTTTGGATGGTATGGTTGATGACATGCACACATACATGTGGGGTCTAATTTACCTATCTACTAGTGTTACATTATTTCAAATTTGGGCTTCGGAGCACATTGTTGTGCTTCAACTTGGGATTTCTTTGAGAGCTATTGATGAGGAGGAGCTAGTTGTTTATAGATACATAGCCATGAGTACACTCCACCACATCGAAGTCGTAGGTATAGCATACTAGAGGAGAGTTAGGTTGTACTACAAGAATATCCAACTTGAGCACAACAAACGAAAGTATTCAATGCCCCATTCCTTTCTAAATCCTTTTATTAGACATATCATCAAGAGATGATCAGAATGGATCAATAAGATAAATCATATAAGAAGATTAAAATAAACAAGCATTCAATGTCATTCATATCTATTGCCAAAGAGATGTATTTTGAGAATAAATATCTCTTATGATATTTGAAATGATTCCCATTGTAGGAATGATATATCCTATGTCATACATTAGATGATGAGGTTTGCTAAAATGAATAGTCTGTTGATATGATCTTAATTATCATGTTTGATAATAATAAATATTTTTTATTTTTCTTTGAAGTTTGTATTTTTTATTTTTATTTTGTGTTGATGTTTATTTTACTAATTGTTGTACTTCTTTTCATTTGTGTTTTCAAAGGGTGAGGATGACAATCAATTTATTATGGTTGAAAGTTTACTGCGGGTGAAAGTGAGATGATATGGGTGGGTTTTGAGCTTTTTAGAATATCAAAATGTTTTTTCACATTTTCAAATGTTTTGAGGCTATTTGTAGGATTTTTTACTATTTGAATGTTTAAATTTCCAAGTTATTTGAGGTTATTTAAGATTTTATGAAAATATGTAATGTCCCTCCATTTTGTTCATTCTTGAAATTTAGGAAGTTGGTTGTTGGGCGACCATGTTAGTTTCACTTGTTACTTGTGGTTGGTAATTTGCTAGGTCATGAGGACTTTTGGATTGCATCATTTAATTTGATTTTTATATTAGACAATATCACTAATCTTATGACTAGAAGTAATTTATCAAATTAATCTAATTTTTAAGGTCACTCGATTTGGTTTGGGATCAAATAAAGAGCTAGATTTAATAATAAATATTAATTGTATTATCAGTGAAAATTTATTATTTTAAGATGAAAGAAATTGTAAATGAATTTAATAAAAATAATTATTGTCTAATAAGTGAATTTAATTAAGAAATTTAAAATTGAGAAAATACTATCGTAGATAAAATATTTAAAATTTGAACTCAAATTTGAATAAAGATCAAAGCAAAGAAATCAATTGAAAATAAATAAATAAATAAATAAAAATGGAAAAAGAATTGTTTATTGCCAAATAAATAAATAAATGATTGTGGAAGCCGAACGGTTCTCCAAGGGGAGTGGAAAAGACACCATGAAACAATTATAAACCAGAATTATTCAAAAAAAGAGGGGGGGGGAAGATGATCATAGTTTGATCTTATCCCATGGCTTCAACAGTAAGTCATCTTGTGCAAATCTGGAATACCAACAATCACATTCATGAATGGTAACTAGAGATGGAGGAAGGAAGGCGTAAAACAAATCTCTTTTCTCTATCAGTTCGAGGAGCATGTGCAAGTTTAACAGTCATGGGATTCCAATATGGTCAAGGTGAAGGTGTGGAATGGGGAACAGATACTTGGTGGGGAAATGTCTGGTCCTCACTATCGACTAATGCTCTTCCGCTATCAATTTACGTGATAACGACACTAGGTTGCAGATGCTCGGTATGTGCTTGTTCATCCTTGTTTGATTTTGTGTTGAAAAGAGAAGTTGACCCATTTGATAGATTCTTAGAGATGCTCAGTTTTGATGCCTTAGATCGTATTATTGGGTTTAGAAATATGCAGTTCCATAAAGAGGAAAAATGAGATTGCTTCCATTTATGATGTCATTGAATCTTGTGAGTCATTGTCTGAGTCTTCCAATTTGGAGCATAGAAATCTGGCTTAGCTCAGCATTTTAAACTTGGTTGTTCGCATGGTCTTATGATATAAATGGCATGATGTTAAATCCGTTTGGAGTAAATCACGAGTCTAAAGGTTTCAATGAATTCTGACCCCTTTAAGGGTGAATGTTGTCCCACAGATCGAAATAGTAATCCTGTTGTTTTGCAAGCCGATACTCTTGTCTTTAATCATTCCATTTAATCCTCTTACGTAAAGAATTGCGAGTAGCAATTGGTGTCCAGGTTTTAACGCCTTTGTTAAGTCTGTTTGGTCATTACCCTGTGGCACGTTGTGACGGTAAAACCAAGCGAATACTCCCTCTCAATCTTCTGTTCTCATATACTTTGGTTACTTTTAATCTTGTCAGTTTTATGATAAATTTGTTTTAGAATAAAATCCATTTTGTAAAAATCTTTCATCATGCAGTCCTCCGACCTCGTCCCTTCGAGGCATTCTATCAAACAATTCAAGTGCCTCGTCTTTGTGCATTTTGCACCTCACCTGTCTCTTTCCCGTCAGTCTTGAGGAGAGCAATTGGGATTGATATTAATTCAAGTAGATGGCGTTATCTCCAATTTCCAATATTCACTTTCTAATATACTTGGCAACCTGTCACAGCCGCAACACTTGAACATGGTAGGGTGTATAGATTTAAATGAACTCTCTGATTTTTATCATCCAATCCCAAATGTTATCCACAAGACTGAGGGAAAATGGTTTCTCACGTTTTTGCAATCGTAACCATCTCAAACTTGGAGGAAGCTTGGTTCGTGTGTCTTCTCTGATGCCGTTAATGAGCAGTTTGTTCAAATGAAGAAATTGGGGACCAATGAGCAGATTATTTAATTCTCTTGGTCTGCGCAATGTTTCAAGCCTTCGCCAATTACCTCCGTTCAGTCGAAGCTGAGAGAAATTGATGTTATTGGATGCAGTGTTTAGATGAGCTCCTTCGCATAGCCTGGTAATCTAAATTTATATAATCTCCCTGATATCGTTGGCAACCTACCACAGCTGCAGTGTTTAGACTTTGGATCCAGCTAAAAAGCAGGTTTGCTGGAAATGCCCAGCCTATACTCATATATGATCCGCAGGCACCATGGGTGTCACTGGTCTAAATAGTTGTTAAGTTGATATCATTTAAAGATAGATGATAGTTAATTTGATAGCTCTCAGTAAATGGAAATAGGTGGAATTATAATGATAAAATAAACAAGATTAATTATACTTTTGGTTAATGTGCTTGAGTGTTTGTATAGTATGTAGTTGATTTCTTTGGCTATGTTTTAAACCTTGAAATTAGGTAATTCTATTAACGTAAGGTATAGTCCTTGAGCTTGAGAGAATTTGTTAAAAGAATTAGTTAATTAAAAGAGTGAATTAATTAGATTAAAGGAAGATAGTAATTATATTAAATTTATTCTAGTCTTATATATATACATAATATATGGAATTTAAAATTGGAGGACGCTGATAAAAGAATTAAATATGTAAATTAAGTTGTTATAAGACATTTGATCAATGTATAGATTTCGATTACAACTGACCTAAGCACATTATGTATCGTAATTCAATTGGGAATGTTTCTTTGAAAGATAAATCAATATTTTTACATCTTTAAGTTTAGTAGTAATACATTTAATGGGTGCATTTTAATGTTGTTACATGGTTATCAAATAACCTTGAATTCAATGGGGCAATGCGTCATTAATTCCTAAGTAAGTAGCATGAGTTATACAACCTTTATAGTTGAATTGTAAGATTTTTGAGTGAGTTTATTAACTAGGAAATTACATTATGACTGCCTCAAAATGTTTATTGGATAGAGATGACCTTTTTATTTAATTTGAAATGCAGAAACAAGAATAATTCGTTATAAATACTACTTAGATAATGTTTTGTGAAAAAAAAAGTTTAATTACTGATATAATCTTATTATGAATATGAAAATAGGTCTTGAAATGATTATGAAATGTGATTACTTAGCATCCTTAGTCACTTAAAATTTCTCTTTCGTAAACAGATGGATAGAACGTGTTTGTTTGTTTATTGTTCGTTGATTAACTGTATTCACATGTTTAATGATTGTTATGATGAATTTATTTTGGTGTGTCTACCTATCTCTTGAGTTGTTTGGTTTCAAAGGTGATTTTATTCATTGAGTTCGCATTTGATTAATGAATGAGTTTGATGGATCTTTATTATTTTGGTCGCCCGTTTGAGTCCTTTTGGTTGAGGAGAGTCCCATATGTTTTCTTTTGTTCTTTACCCTAAGTGGTAAATTGGATTATTGTTGTCATTGTTATGTTGCTGATTTTTTTTTTATGATGGTGATTTATGTACCACTCTAAGGGATTCTTGTGAGGAGAAAATTGAGGTCTCCCACGGAATACCTAGTTGGTGGCTTTTGGTTTTATTAAGTGATTCTGATTAAAGGTTGATTTTCTTTTGTGTGTTCCTATTTGAGGTGACACCTTTGTTGATTTGTGGATGGTTCTTGATGAATCTTCTCTTTTTATGGATTTTCTGATTTACTCTCTTATTTGATGAAATTTTACCCTTGTGTTGGGATTATTGGAGAAATACTCATGTTGCTTCACTTTACCCTTGTTTATGGGTTTTCATTTTTTTGGCTTCTAGAGGCTTGAGATGATTTTCAATTGATGTTCTTTCTCTTATGTGCCCTTGAGGTGGCAAGTGTTTTGGTTTCATGATTTTAAAAAGGGTTGTACGGAATTTGTTGAGACTTGGAAATTGTATTTATAGTGAGATGGGTAATGCCTCGCATGCTTCTCGGTTGTGATCTAATATTCTTATTTTGATGGTACAACCCTTGGTTTTTTATGTTGTTGGGTCTCTAGGGAGAGTGGCTCCTCGTGGGGGCCGGTCCCGTTTAAGGGGAAGGGCTCAGGATAACCCACGAGTGAGTTATTAAACAAGTGAAAACCTAATAATTAACTTAGGAGGGTTGGGTAGTAATATCATTACAAGATTAATAAAATGGATGCCTCGTCTTCATTAGTGCTTCCGTAGGCTAATGGAAGGCTGAGAAGGCCGTGGTTGGCAAGGTCGTGACCTCGTCTTCACGAGAGGTCTACGGCTCCGCATGAGTCACCCTATGGACCGGCACCTCCAATTGGGAGGAAGAGCACAGGACAGACCATAGATGGGACCAACGCCTCCAATTGGGAGGAAGAGCACAGGACAGCCCATGTAGGACTATGCGATGACACTCTCCCCTAGTTGCCCATGTGTTTTACTTTATTGTGTTCCTTTGGAAGTACGTTGTGGGAGTTGGTTTAGATTGTTGATAAGATTTATATTGGTTTATGATTATTGCCTTAATATATCTTGATGTACTTGGCGGTCTTGTATGATATTTGACTTATGACCTTGTACTCTTTTGGTATTGTGTTATGATGTTATTTTATTGTTTTATTACAATTTGGAACTGTATTATGTTTATTAATTCAGTTTGTTTTGGAAATGTTTCATGATTATCGTCTGATTACTTGTTTATTGGTCACTGCTTTGATTTATGTGATGAGATTTATGACTTTAAGTTATTATGTTGTTTCTTGGGTGTTGTTGTTTATGTCATTGTAATCCTTGAGTTTGAGGATACTTTTGTATGTTGTTGAGTCTTGTGGTTCCCTGTTTGGATGTTCTTGGTTGATGTTTCTTTCTCGTCAGCTCCTTCTAGCACGAGGGGTGGGTCTTCGACTCACATGGTCGGGTGGAATGTGCTAAGCACCCCATTGGGTCCCCAGTCGAGGATCAGAGATGTGGATTGGTGTTTGGGCGACTCCAAGAGTTGTATCTGTCTTGGAGCCAGTTATGATATTGTGCATCATGATTTCTCGTGTATGGTTTCCAATTATGATTGGAACCACTTTTGTATCATTGTACATCTTGAACATTGTATTGTAATGTAATGTTAAATCTTATGTGGCTATTGGCAGTTGTTATTCCATGTGTTAAGTTATTTATGCGTATGTTGTATTTATGTACTCAGATGGTTTCTTATCAATGATTATCATATGTGTTATATTTGTTAAATGTTTATTTTGTTATGGATTATATCTTTGGATTTTATTCTTTATTCTTGTTGTGTGGATCTCGGGTCTCATAATGACTCCTCGTGTACCCCAAGGGATGTATGTGTTAATGAATCTACTTAATTGAAAATTCATGTTATGATTTAATGTGTATTACATATATGTTATGTTTACTTTTAAAAAATAAAAAATTGTGCAGTAATTATGGTTTAATTGTCCTTTGGGGTTCGTACGGTAGGGCGTTACAACATTGGTATTAGAGCATAGGTTCATACACTGGGCACTAGTGCTCACTATGTAACCTTGCGCTTAGACCCGTGAGTCTTGAGTTCCACTTTTCTGCTGTCATTGTTGTGGACCTGAGTTTCTTTTGTTTTCTGGTGTTCGGGTCGATGGTGCAGGAAACTGATGGGAAAGGATAGGACCCGCGGTGTAGTGCGCAATGCATGATATCCTTCACTGGGGATGCTCTATGGACCCGGTTTTAGCGCGTGATGTGTTTCTTGGTGATGGTTTTATGTGTGTGATTATGTCAAGTGTGCGTGGAATTATGATTTGTTGTCCTTGAGTGATGAATTATGTTTTCTTGAATCTGTAAAGGTGTAAAATTTTAACCTTTTATTGAAATTGATGTAATGGTGTTGAATAATGGTTAAGTGGAGTTCTTTGTGTGAAAATTGTGAGTTTTAATGAAAATCTGAGGTTTGGTGAATAATTATTCTATGATTTTTAGCAATATAGTATCTTGGGGTTAGATGCAACTTGAATTATGGGTACTAATGTGCAATGCTCTATGGTAGCTTTTTGATTTACAAAGAAGTTGGCTTGAACGTAGCGTGAAGGTAATGCAATTGTAATATGTGGGTATAGATACTTATAATTTCAAGTGGTAATTCATTTTGATATAGTAGATGAATTAGTTTATGGTAGCATCCTTATGCGTAATATTGCTTAACTAATAAGAAGCAAATTGTTTATGAGTTACTAGAATTGTTTTGACTATTATGTGTGGTTTGGTGGGAGGGACAGTGTGGTATCACTTGCTCGCGAGTGCCCTACTATGCTGGGAATTCCTCTCACGATGTATTTGTGATTGTATTGTTTGCATGCAGGATTGCAGGAACTAAGTCTCGATTCCACCTGCATTGTCAGGACAGGGCGAGCATTATATACACCCAATGGGTTTGACGTTGAAATAGGAGCTGACAAGAAAGTTTTCCCAACCTAGTTCATCATCTGTCCTAGTGTTTGACAAAATTGGTCTGGTTGCAACCCCGTCACCACTTTTGTTTTGGTATCATTTCTTTATATTTTTTCGTGTGTTTAATTTTCATTGCTTACTTGGTGACATTTAATTGATGATTTAACGTGTTGATGTGTTTATGATTATTAATACTATTGTTAGTTTATGGTGTTACCATGTTTGTGCTTGGGCTTGACTTCCAGGAGTAAGTCGATGTCTATGGGGGGGAGGATGTAATGCCCCTCCATTTTGGTCATTCTTGAAATTTAGGAAGTTGGTTGTTTGGTGACCATGTCATTTTCGCTTGTTACTTGTGGTTGGTAATTTGCTAGGTCATGAGGACTTTTGGATTGCATCATTTAATTTGATTTTTATGTTAGACAATATCACTAATCTTATGACTAGAAGTAATTTATCAAATTAATCTAATTTTTAAGGTCACTTGATTTGGTTTGGGATCAAATAAAAGAGCTAGATTTAATAATAAATATTAGTTTTATTATCGAAAATTTATTATTCTAAGATGAAAGAAATTGTAAAATGAATTTAATAAAATAATTATTGTCTAATAAGTGAATTTAATTAAGAAATTTAAAATTGAGAAATACTATCAGATAAAATATTTAAATTTGAAATAAAGATCAGCAAAGAACCAAATGAAAATAAATAAATAAATAAAAAAAATTGGAAAAAGAATTGTTTATTGTTAAACAAATAAATAAATGATTGTGGAAATCAAATGGTTCTCCAAGGGGAGTGGAAAAGACACCATGAATCAATTATAAACAAGAATTATTCAAAAAAAATGGGGGGAGGAAAGATGCTCATAGTTTGATCTTATCCCACGGCTTCAACAGTAAGTCATCTTGTGCAAATCTGGAATACTAACGATCACATTCATGAATGGTAACTGGAGATGGAGGAAGGTATAAAATGGACCTCTTTTCTGATTGTCTGAGGAGTAAGTGCAAGTTTAATGTTTCATGGATTCCAATATGTCAAGGTGGAGGCGGAATGGGGAACAGATACTTGGTGGGGAAATGTCTGGTCCTCACTATCGACTAATGCTCTTCCGCTATCAATTTACGTGATAACGACACTAGGTTGCAGATGCTCGGTATGTGCTTGTTCATCCTTGTTTGATTTTGTGTTGAAAAGAGAAGTTGACCCATTTGATAGATTCTTAGAGATGCTCAGTTTTGATGCCTTAGATCGTATTATTGGGTTTAGAAATATGCAGTTCCATAAAGAGGAAAAATGAGATTGCTTCCATTTATGATGTCATTGAATCTTGTGAGTCATTGTCTGAGTCTTCCAATTTGGAGCATAGAAATCTGGCTTAGCTCAGCATTTTAAACTTGGTTGTTCGCATGGTCTTATGATATAAATGGCATGATGTTAAATCCGTTTGGAGTAAATCACGAGTCTAAAGGTTTCAATGAATTGTCATGTCCTAGTCCTTCACATCATCTTTAATCATCAATAACCGGCATAAAGAATTGCGAGTGGTAACCAGTCCGTGTTTTATCGCTTTGTTAAGTCTATATTTGGTTACCTGGCATCATGACGGAAAACCGCTGCCAATACTCCTCTAACTTCCTCGCTCTCATATACTTAAGTTACTTTAATCTTGTTAGTTTTAAGGATAAATTTATTTTAGAATAAAACCATTTCCACAAGCAAATTCCCCATCATGCCCTCCGACCTCGCCGCTCGAGGCATTCTATCAAACAATTCAAGTGCCTCATCTTTGTGCATTTTGCACCTCACCTGTCTCTTTCCCGTCAGTCTTGAGGAGAGCAATTGGGATTGATATTAATTCAAGTAGATGGCGTTATCTCCAATTTCCAATATTCACTTTCTGATATACTTGGCAACCTGTCACAGCCGCAACACTTGAACATGGTAGGGTGGATTAAATGAACTCTCCGATTGTCATCCAACCGTTATCCATAAGACGAGGGAAATGTCACGCTTTTGCAACCGAATTCATCTCAAGAAACTTATGGAAGTCGCTTTTGGTCTGTGTCTTCTCCGATGTCAATGAGCAGTTTGTTCGAAATTGGGGACCAAATGAGCGTGATTATTTTAATTTGGTCTCTGCGTAATGTCTCTCAAGCCTTTAAGCACCACTCGCTCACTGGTTTAGAAAGAAATTATGGACGTGTTGTTTAGATGAGCTCCTTCAGAGCAAAGGCCCGGTAATTCATTTATATAGTCTCCCCGACACTGCTGGCAAACTCTACCATGCCCAAGAAGAGTTTAGAAGGACTTGGATCCCAAATGAAAGGTGTTTGGTCGGAATGCCCACCTATACCTAAGGATCCGCGAAAACGCGGGTGCTACTTCAGTCTAAGAAGGTTAAGTTGATATCATTTAAAGATAGATGATAGTTAATTTGATAGCTCTTAGTAAATGGAAATAGGTGGAATTATAATGATAAAATAAACAAGATTAATTATACTTTTGGTTAATGTGCTTGAGTGTTTGTATAGTATGTAGTTGATTTCTTTGGCTATGTGTTAAACTTTGAAATTAGGTAATTCTATTAACGTAAGGTATAGTCCTTGAGCTTGAGAAAATTTGTTAAAAGAATTAGTTAATTAAGAGAGTGAATTAATTAAGATTAAAGGAAGATATTAATTATATTAAATTTATTCTAGTCTTATATATATACATAATATATGGAATTTAAAATTGGAGGACGCTGATAAAAGAATTAAATATGTAAATTGAGTTGTTATAAGATATTTGACCAATGTATAGATTTGGACATAATTGACCTAAGCACATTATGTATCGGGGAATTCAAATTGGGGTCACCTTTGAAAACTCAATATTTTTACACTTTGGTTTAGTAGTAACAATTAATGGGTGCATTTTAATGTTGTTACATGGTTATCAAATAACCTTGAATTCAATGGGGCAATGCGTCATTAATTCCTAAGTAAGTAGCATGAGTTATAGAACCTTTATAGTTGAATTGTAAGATTTTTGAGTGAGTTTATTAACTAGGAAATTACATTATGACTGCCTCAAAATGTTTATTGATAGTGCTGACCTTTATTTAATTTGAAATGCAGAAACAAGAATAATTCGTTATAAATACTACTTAGATAATGTTTTGTGAAAAAAAAAAGTTTAATTAATGATATAATCTTATTATGAATATGAAAATAGGTCTTGAAATGATTATGAAATGTGATTACTTAGCATCCTTAGTCACTTAAAATTTCTCTTTCTTAAACAGATGGATAGAACGTGTTTGTTTGTTTATTGTTCGTTCATTAACTGTATTCACATGTTTAACGATTGTTATGATGAATTTATTTTGGTGTGTCTACCTATCTCTTGAGTTGTTTGGTTTCAAAGGTGATTTTATTCATTGAGTTCGCATTTGATTAATGAATGAGTTTGATGGATCTTTATTATTTTGGTCGCCCGTTTGAGTCCTTTTGGTTGAGGAGAGTCCCATATGTTTTCTTTTGTTCTTTACCCTAAGTGGTAAATTGGATTATTGTTGTCATTGTTATGTTGCTGATTTATTTTTTATGATGGTGATTTACGTACCACTCTAAGGGATTCTTGTGAGGAGAAAATTGAGGTCTCCCGCGGAATACCTAGTTGGTAGATTTTGGTTTTATTAAGTGATTCTGGTTAAAGGTTGATTTTCTTTTGTGTGTTCCTATTTGAGGTGACACCTTTGTTGATTTGTGGATGGTTCTTGATGAATCTTCTCTTTTTATGGATTTTCTGATTTACTCTCTTATTTGATGAAATTTTACCCTTGTGTTGGGATTATTGGAGAAATGCTCATGTTGCTTCACTTTACCCTTGTTTATGGGTTTTCATTTTTTTGGCTTCCAGAGGCTTGAGATGATTTTCAATTGATGTTCTTTCTCTTATGTGCCCTTGAGGTGGCAAGTGTTTTGGTTTCATGATTTTAAAAAGGGTTGTACAGAATTTGTTGAGACTTGGAAATTGTATTTATAGCGAGATGGGTAATGCCTCACATGCTTCTCAGTTGTGATCTAATATTCTTATTTTGATGGTACAACCCTTGGTTTTTATGTTGTTGGGTCTCTAGGGAGAGTGGCTCTTCATGGGGGCCGGTGCCCTGTTTAAGGGGAAGGGCTCAGGATAACTCACGAGTGAGTTAGTAAACAAGTGAAAACCTAATAATTAACTTAGGAGGGTTGGGTAGTAATATCATTACAAGATTAATAAAATGGATGCCTCATCTTCATTAGTGCTTTCGCAGACTAATGTAAGGCTGAGAAGGCCATGGTTGGCAAGGTCGGACCCTGCCTCCTTCCGAGAGGTGGCCTCACGTCTGCATGAGTCACCCTATGGACTGCACCTCCAATTGGGAGGAAGAGCAGGACAGCTACAGATGGGACCCCTGCTACCTAATTGGGAGGAAGCTTGAGCACTGTGATAAGCTCTCCATGTAGGACCAAGCATGAAACCTCCCAGTTGCCCAAGTGTGTTTTACTTTATTGTGTTCTTGAAGTACGTTGTGGAGTTGGTTTAGATTGTTGATATAATAGATCACGAGCATTGGTTTATGATTATTGCCTTAATATATCTTGATGTACTTAAGGTCTTGTATGATATTTCAATTTATGACCTTGTACTTTTGGTATTGTGTTGTTGACGTTATTGTATTGTTTTATTACAATTTGGAACTGTATTATGTTTGTTAATTCAGTTTGTTTTGGAAATGTTTCATGATTATCATCTGATTACTTGTTTATTGGTCATTGCTTTGATTTATGTGATGAGATTTATGACTTTAAGTCATTATGTTTTCTCTTGGGTGCTGTTGTTTATGTCATTGTAATCCTTGAGTTTTAGGATACTTTTGTATATTGTTGAGTCTTGTGGTTCCCTGTTTGGATGTTCTTGGTTGAGGTTTCTTTCTCGTCAGCTCCTTCTAGCACGAGGGGTTGGTCTTCGGACTCACATGGTCGGGTGGAACATGCTAAGCACCCCATTGGGTCCCCAGTCGAGGATCAAGAGATGTGGATTGGTGCTGTTGCGGCGACTCCAAAGTTGTATCTGTCTTGGAGCCAGTTATGATATTGTGCATCATGATTTCTCGTGTATGGTTTCCAATTATGATTGGAACCACTTTTGTATCATTGTACATCTTGAACATTGTATTGTAATGTAATGTTAAATCTTATGTGGCTATTCGCAGTTGTTATTCCATGTGTTAAGTTATTTATGCGTATGTTGTATTTATGTACTCAGATGGTTTCTTATCAATGATTATCGTGTATGTGTTATATTTGTTAAATGTTTATTTTTTTATGGATTATATCTTTGGATTTTATTCTTTATTGTTGTTGTGTGGATCTTGGTCTCATAATGACTCCTCGTGTACCCCAAGGGATGTATGTGTTAATGAATCTACTTAATTGAAAATTCATGTTATGATTTAATGTGTATTACATATATGTTATGTTTACTTTTAAAAAAAATAAAAATTTGTGCACTAATTATGGTTTAATTGTCCTTTGGGGTTCACACGGCAGGGCGTTACAAAATATTTGATGTTGTTTTTAAATTTTTAGAGTTTTGACCAATGACACGAACCTAAGAGAGATTGACCTAATACCTTGGTGGCTCATTGATGATGGCCTTAGCTATGTAAGTGTAGAGAAAACATAGTTCGACAAGTGTTTTTTGACCTTTTTATGTTTTAGACTTGTTTAGGGGTTTTTTCTTTGATTTGAATGTTTTCAAGATATTGAGATGTTATGATTGTTTTTGGATTTTAAAATATTTTGGATGTCTAGGTAGTTTGAACTTTACAATTTTTTGGAAGTTTTAGGGATTATTAACTTTACAAGCTTTTGAATGCTTTTGAATTTTTGAAAATTTTAGATTTTGTTTTGGGGATTTTTTGAAAGTTTTAGATTTTTTTGGGATTTTTGAACTTTACAACCTTTTGTAAGTTTTTGAGAGATTTTGATGATTTTACAATTTTTTTGGGTGTTTTGACATTATCTAATATTTTTGAATTTTCTAAGATGGTAAACGATACTTGGATGTTTTTGGGAGATTTTGGTAATTTTGCAAATATTTTTGGTGTTTTGACATTATCTAATGTTTTTGAATTTTTTGAGGTGGTAAATGATACCTAGATCATGATGTCGATGTCACATTGTGAGATATAAGACATGGATCAAGAATTATTCAAAAAATAGTTTAAGTACCTACCCCTAGTGTCTAGCAATGTTTCATAGTTCATGAACAACTCAAGATAGTAAATGAACAAGCATGTGAATATTTCAATAGAGTTTTTGTATGCAATAGGATCATTGGGAAAATGCCAGATATAGGAACTAGGAAAATGATAATTAACATGCCAAGAATTTTGTCATGAGCAAGGTTAAAGTGTACATTGAACATTTGTCAAGATCAAGTGATTTTGGAAGATCTTGATAAAGATGAATGTGAGAACTCAAATTGATCAAAATATAGATTCAATTCAAGATTGTGGATGATCATTATGAAGAAATGACTCACTATTTATAGATTTTTTAAATTAGAATTAATGGTGAAGATAAAAAAGGCTAATAAATGGATGAAATTGAATAAGAGGAATGAGAATGGATTAAAGATAGATCAAATGGTTGATAATCCAAAAGAAATCGATCAAAGATCAAATCAACGACTTAGGATCCATGAGATCTACTCAACAAATTACCTAATTTTTAGGAAATATGTTGGAGGAATGGTGGAGAAATTTCTATTTGGAGGGAAATATTCATATTTGAAAATGGCATATTCTGTTGGAATATTCATTGTGCAAGTGGGAAAAGTTGGAGGATTTGAAAGAAATTAGTTAATTAAATAATTAATTGAAATCATTTAACTGTGCAAATGGATGAAAGAAATGCTTTAATTAAATTATCATGAATTATTTAATCAAAGTGTGAAGGATGATAATTAATCAAATAACTTGAATTATTTAATCAAGTGAGAATGAAATTAGTATAGAAAATAGTGAATTAGCAAAATAAATTTGATTTATTTAATTAATAGAAGCAATAATGAATTTAATTAAATAATTGATATTATTTAATTAAATTGACTAATTAGGTGAAATAAACTAGAAAATGGTATTATTTTGTGAAATCAAGTATGTGATATTGAAGCCTAACTATTTTCCAAATAGTAAAATAAATATAACATAGTTATTCCCAATAGTAAAAATATATTAATGTAACAATTTATTTAATTAGAAAAAGACATATTAATTGAGACATTAATGAGTAAAAGAAGAATTAATAATTAATCATTTGAATAATAAGATGTAGAAAAAAATAAGGAAATCTTTTATATTCACAAAAGATAATAAATTAACTTAGAGAATAATTAAATTATATTGACATGAAAGTGATATATATCTTTTAATAGTTACAAAAATAGGTATCCCCACACAGAGATGGAGTTATAGGCCCCTAGCTTTTCTCGGCACAAACACCCTCGAAGTAAACCAGTTCTTGCATAGAACCAACCTATCTTTATGACATAAACACGACCCTGGCCAGGACACTCTCGGGTGTACACTGTACCCAAATGTTTAAATTCCAACCAGCCAAGATCTAAACCTTCACTCGCATGTGCCTTCCAAATTATGGGTTCCTTTTCCTTTGCTTTCCTATTTTCTCTCTCTCTCTCTCTCTCTCCCCATTTCAACTAATTTATGGGATTATAAAATATTCCAAAGGTGGTTACAAAAGCCACACCCTTTCACAACAATAATCTTTGTTAGTTAGTTTAAATTATTTTACTACAGTGTATTTTTATCTTTATGGGGAAAAAGTCCCGTAACAATTCTCCCCCTATAAGTTAGTTGTTTCCCTCAATAGCTTGATGATTTTATGTATCACACATACAAATAAAATAGCTTTAGTTAAAAAAATATGGATATTGATCCTTAATAAACTCAACATTTTCCCATGTAGCACTATCATTATCACAATGACTCCACTTAATGTTTACTTCATTTATAACCTTATTTCTTAATACTCTAGATCTTTTTTCAATTATTTTTTCTGGTTCAATTTTAAATTCACAAGAAGGTTCGATAGAAATAATTTTCCAATCAATAACATGATTTACATTATATACATATTTCTTAAGTAAACTCACATGAAATACATTATGGATATTTAATTGTGGAGGTAAGGAAATTTTGTAAGCAACATCACCTAGTTTTTCTAATATTTCAAAAGGTCCACAAAATTGAGGAGCTATTTTAGAATATTTTGCAAGTTTTAATGAACTCATTTTTGGTTTGAATCTAAGAAAAAAATGTTCACCAACCTCAAAATCTCAGTTAGAACTCTTAGCATCAACCCAAATTTTATAACTTTCTTGGGCAACCTTCATATTTTGTTTGGCTTTATGAATAATTTCCTCCATTTCTAATAGGTTTTCATTCTCATACCAAACCTTATGGATAGGATCAAACCATGAAATGGGTGCATTACAATTTTGACCATAAACAACTTCAAAAGGTGACATCTTAATGGTGGAATGATATCCATGTTTATATGAAAATTCCACTAAATGTAAATAATCCTCCCATGACTCAAGTTTTTCCATGGTATACATTCATAGCATATCCTCTAACATTCTATTAACTCTTTTAGTTTGGCCATCAGACTCAAGGTGATAGGTAGTACTGAAACTTAGATGGGTACTAAGTCTGTGAATAAAGATTTCCAAAAAGAAGATGTAAACCTAGGATCTCTCAATTTGAAATAATATTATTTGGAAGACCATGAAGCCTAACAATCTCTTTTACAAAGATATGAGCAATATCAGAAGCAGATGATTTTATTTTGATAGGTAGGAAATGTGCCATTTTTGTTAATCTATCCATTACTACAAAAATAGAATCACGCCCTTTATGTGTTCAAGGTAAATTAGTAGCAAAGTCCATACTAATTGACTCCCACTTCCAATTTGGAATAGAAAAGGGTTGCAAGAGGCCTGTAGGTTTACATTGTTCTACTTTTACCTTTTGACAAGTTAAACATTGTTGAATGTAGGTACAAATTTTAGTTTTCATTTGAGGCCAAAATTAGTTTTTCTTGGTGGAAAGATATGTTTTCTGGAATCGAGGATGTCCAACTATATGTATGTCATGAGAATATTTCAATATTTGTGATTTAAGGTTAGGTAGATTGGGAATGCACAATATTCCTTTGTTGTAAAGTAGAAACTTGCTACTTAGCAAATATTTTTCTATTCAATCCTTTAGATGGGCATTAGGGGATTGATTTTCCAGTCCTTCATAAATTTGTTGGAAATATTCATCGATAGATAACTTGGATTTTATGTCTTGTTCAAATTGGCTTCTCTCCAAGTTTATAGCATTAACACATAATCATTTTCAATTTAAGGCATCTGCCACTACATTTTCTTTTCCAGGGACATATTGGATGGTAAAATCATATTCAGTTAAGAGTTCCATCCATCTTCTTTTTCTCATGTTAAGGTGAGGTTGAGTGAAGATGTGTTGAAGGCTACAATGATCAATTTTTAATATAAAATTATTCCCTAATAAATAATGTCACCAAACTTTTAAAGCATGGACAATTCCTAATAATTCAAGATCATGAATTATATAATTTCTTTCAGCTGGTAACAATTCTCTAGATTGATAACATACTACTCAGTCATCTTGCATTAGAAAACCATTGATACCTATACCACATGCATTGGTAATCACCACAAAAGGCTTGCTAAATTTTGGAATACAAAGAATATGTGTGGATGTTAATAAAGTATTTAGTTTATTGAAAGATTATCACATTTTGGGGTCCAATTATAACTGTTTTTATTTCTTAGTTAGATAGATCAAAGGAGTAGCTATTTTGGAATAGTTTCTAACAAAACAATGATAAAACTCAGATAATCCTAGAAAAAATTTAACTTCATTAGCATAATTTGGAATGTGCCAGTCTTGAATTGCTTTAATCTTAGTAGGGTCGTTTAGGTGAAATACCTTTTTTGAAAACTAAATTCCCTAGGTAAGATACTTCTAATTTGAATAATTCACACTTGATAAGTTTGGCATATAACTTATTTTTTTGTACAGTTTCTAGTACCATCCTAAGATGTTGTTCATACTCTTTCTCATTCTTTGAGTATATTAAGATATCATCTAGAAAAATGGCCACAAATACATCTAAGAAAGGTCAGGAAATATCATGTATCAAGGTCATAAAGATTGTAGGAGTGTTGGTAAGACCAAAAGGCATCACTACAAATTCATATTGGCCATATCGTGGACGAAATGCTATGTTGGAAATGCCAGTTTCTTTGATGCGGATTTGATGGTATCCTTAAGTAATTGTGTTAATTGAATTTTTAACTTGGTTAATTTAGGGATTGATTGATGATATGGAGCTTTGGAAATATATTTTTCCTCAAGAACTAGGTTAATTGTGTGTTCTATAGATAGTTTAGGGTGTAAATTATTTAATTCCTCAGGAAATACATCATTGAATTCTTGTACCACAAGTTTAATATTAATGTCTATTTTAAATTTGTCTCTTGTTTGAAAAAATATTGCACAATTTTTTTTACATTTTTTTCTTGCACTACGCTTGATTTGCATAGCTGAAATAGTTTTAATGTAAAGAGGTATTTTCTCCCCCTATAAAATGCGACATGTTTGCATGTTAGAATTTAGGATAACTTATTTGTTTTCACAACCTAGGAAAGCATTTTTTTTATCCAACTTATTCTAGTATAGCATCATATGTACCAAGATTCAGTATGTGAAACTGATCATGTGTTTCAAAGTTATCTAGTTTAAATTTTAGATTTTCAATAATTGCACCATTGTGTCTCACTACTCTACCATTTTCCATTTCAACAACTAAGGGTTCTATTGGATTAGATAGAATCTTCAATTATGCTGCAACCCTAGGAGAAATAATGTTATGACTACTTCTTGAATCAACAAGAAAACCAATGGGATGACCATTTGTAAAACCCTAAATTTCAATTAGAGAAGGTTGGTATTGTATGGTACATGTGTCTACTACAATGCATATCTTCATGTTTGTGGGCGTAGAATCTTTGCCATCTTGATTTTAGTGTTGTTGTGGGTTACACTAACCAGAACAATATTTATGTTCGAATAATCATTTAAATTGTGATCATCTTTTTTTTTTGGCTCATAGTTTAGAAGATCAGACTGTGTTTTGCCACCAATTTAACGCACTAATTTTTAACTGATAGGAAACAATCCTAGTCCTAGTATAACTACTTGTGTTTTACAAATCAAAATATCTCTCTAGATTGGTTAACCATTTCTCTACTTCCTTAGCTATACTGGTATCACCATTATATTTGGGAAGCTTGATCTTATTAGCAAAATTATCTAATTCTCATTGTGTTTTTTTGCTCGGCATACTTCCTAGAGATTTAGATTCAGAAGTGTCAGAATTGCTTGATTTGGAAGTCTCACTTTCTTCTGAGGATTCTTTTCGTTGTTCACATTTTGATCTATGTTTCTCTTTTCTTTGGTTTCGATGTGACCAAGAACTATTCTTGCTTTTTGATCTTTCTATTTCATGATGTTCATTTTGTTTCATGGATTCTTTCTTAAGTTGTTGGACCTATGCTGGTAGTTCAGTGACTTCTTGTATTAATGCTTGGTTGGTTTTCTCTAAAGCTTCATAAGCTTTTTGGTTGCTCCCTGATGACATTGTGATAATTCAATCTATTTATTTAAAGGATTAAATCTGAATTGGTTGTTTTGAAAGTCACAACAACAATAAAAGAGAAAGAAAAATCAAAGGTAGGGCCTCAATTCTTAATTTAAGTGGAAATGAGTTGTATAAAAGAAAATTAATCCCCACATACCAACTTGTATTATAATGTATCAATGCACTTTGAGTTTATGTAGGTGTTTGAGGAATTAAAAGAATTTTGTGCTATGGTAATATAATAGTAGCTTATTTCAAAGAAGTGAAAAATATAATTGATTATGTGTATGAGACCTTGGAAGTGCTTATTTCATTGTAGTGGTAGGCTATACATGAAAGCTTATGGTTATCAATAATATTGGGTGTACACCCTATGAAGGTAGCATAAAGATTCTGATATGTTTTTCTTTATTTGCTTAGATTGGTCTCTCCCAAAAGAATGGATCTATGTTGTGCAACTCCTTGACCAAATAATAAACATTGACAAGACTACTTAATTTATGAGGAAGATTTGAATTGACACAAAATAGTGTCAATAATTAGGATAAATGAATGTCTATACAACAAAATAGAATTTAAAATGGAACTAATATTTGAGAGTATGTTGTTGATGGGAAGTGTTGGACCTTTTGTAGCATTGGAGGTATTGCCACACTCAATTAAGATCTAGCTCTGATGAGAATTCACATTAGATTCGCAGGCCGTGTAACCTTGACAAGCAAAAAAATGCTGAAGTGACTTAAAATATAATAGGAAAGGGATTCTAAAAACAATCAGTCGATGTCAAGGTCTGCAAACTTTCCTTGTTTACACAGTCCACCACATCACTTAACCTACTCAACACTACACATATGAGAGTAAATAGATATGATTAAAATTTCCTTCGTAAAAAAATGGCTTGTTGAGTATAAGCATGAATGTATTGGAGGATAGTTGATGTCTCTAGTTATTAAGAGTTTTGAAAGTACATCGTGATGTTCTTCAATTGTTCATGTAGTTTTAGAAGAGTTTTGACAATCTAAACTAGCAGTTCTGTGTAGTAACACACAACAACGATCTGGTAGGTGGTGTGTGCCATGAAAGGGGAGTGATGTACATACACTTTATGTGGGAAAATATTATAATGTGAATGGAATGAGTGGGAATAGTAGCTATATGAAGATATAGAAAATATAGTTAGACATTAGGAAATCTAGCAAACAATACAATGGTTTGCTAAATATATTATGCACAATAATGAAAGTGATTGAGTGGGAACAATATTGTATCCCTTTTTTCCCTTATAGTTTAAACTATAATGGGGAGGAAAGGAGGGTGTTAACCCTAATGGGATGTAAGAAGAATATGTATATAACGATTAAAGTGTGAAAGATAGTTGGTGAGGAAATATCTTTGTATATTATACATATATACACATATAGAGGGCTAGTTGATGAACAATTGTATTAACGTTCAATTAGTTATTAAGTTTTATTAGTCAATCAAAATATAATATTATTATGAATATGATTCAATGTCTAAATTGATGGCATTACTAACATGCATTCACTTGCATAATAATAATGTTGAAATTAAATTAGATGAATTCATCATTATACAACTGCACGAAATAATTTAGCCAACAACTAGCAAAGAATGCTACATAAACTATACTTAAAAAAATCTAAAAGTAATATTAATATCATTAATTTTTATCAGGCAATCAAAATATAATATTATTATGCATAAGGTTGAACGTCTAAATAATTGATGAGATTACTAATCTATATTTAGATAGGAAATAATAAATTTGTCATAGTACTAAGTAAATCAATAATTATCTAATAACACCCCATAATTTGACAACTGCATTATTATATAAGCCCACGCCATAATTTAACCATTGTATCAATCTAAAAATAATATCAATATCATTAAGTTTCATTAGCTAATTAAAATAGAATATTATTATGGATAAGGTTGAATGTCTAAATAATTAATGACATTAGTAATGTGCATTTAGATGGAAAGTAATAATCATGGAATAGTATTAGTTGTATTCATCATTACATGAGACCCCATTATTTTGCAACTACATCAATTGTTAACAATACAAATAAAGGATCTTTTCATAGCTACCAAAAAAGTACCATAGACAAATTTTGGTTAAAAACAAGTTAATAATTTGTGTGATGTAGAGTATAAGTACAAGAAGACTAATCAACAATGCTCAATGGAATCTAGCATAAAGTGTATAAGGTCAACTATTTTATTTCATTGTAACCATAATCTTAAACATATAATTTTTTTTGTGAACCCCACGCTAGTAAGATGGAAATCTGTACATACAAAATACAAAGTTAAAGTCAACACAATGAGGACTGCTCTCCACCCTACCATATTGGGTCATGGAGCCTCATGGAGCTTCACCAAACCCTCGACCAAGAATATAGATTTGCAAGCACTGTAATTAGCGGTGAAATGAATATTGTGTATTATAATCAATATCGAGTACATTAGGATATGATTGTCTATTTCAACATTATTATTGAATTTTATAGTCATTAACATTGTCTGGGAAGGTTGTTTGTAACACGTTAGTGTATGGAAGACCGTATTATTGCTGAAGCATGGTCTGCAAGGAAAAGAAAAATTTGTTAGGGTGGTAAAGATACAACATCAGTACACAATAAATAAATTAGAACATGTAAAGCCTTATACAATTCATGACAAGGATGATGCAATACAATTGCAATAGAACACATTAAGTAAATAAAATCTAGCCATACCTTGTGTAGGGAGTGAATTGAATTCTGGACATAGAAAAGGAGGTTTTATCTCCATCCTACCATATTGGCTCATGGAGCTTCATCGGTTGTTCTTGCTTGGGAAAGGGAGTTCAAGAACTAATATGTAGATTTATAACTACAATTACAATCACTTGATCTTCATAGTTGGTTGAACTTGGCTCACAAAGGTCATCCATCTGTTTACCATCTAAACTCGAATATTAACACCCAAGTTCTTGAACTATCTCTCCAAAGCAAGAATGGCAATGAGCTAATTAGCAAGGAAATTTTGAAAATCCAAGCACAAAATGCAAAGTATAAAAAAATATCAAGAGGGAATTGAAAACAACCCAACACAACGCCAACTAAAATTGAAAGAACATAGCCTTTTTGATAGGACTTTGTCAATAATCAAAGGCTATAGCTTAGCCAAGAGAACAATAATCAACAATTCCCAATGGAATCTAACATGAAGTGTATAAGATCAAATACTTCACTATTTCCGTAAGCATAACCTAAAGAGCATGATATTTTAATGAATCCTATGTCAAAAAGATAGCAAACTGTACATAAGGAATATAAAATAAAACTCAACACAATAAGGCTTGGTCTCCACCCTACCATATTGGTTCATGGAGCCTCGTGGACTCTCACCAAACCCTTGAGCAAAAGAATACATTGCCCACCACTCTCATAAGTAGTGAAATAAATATTGCCTACTATAATCAATATATATATAGTAAATTAGGATTTGATTGTCTAACTAGAAATTGTTACTAATTTCCCAGCCACTATCAATATTCTGAAAGGTTGTTTGGAAGAAATTAGTCCATTGAATACCACGTTATAGCTAGAATATGGTCTGCAAAAAAATCATAAAACTGTGAGGTTTAGTATGCCAATTATGAGAAAATAGAATGCAATACATAGAATTAACAATCTTATTCAATTATAGCCATTGTAACAGAAAGCTAAAAACTGATAGCCACATCCCAATGCAAAAATTTTACTCCAAAGGCTAGACCTTCTGCTTGCAATGCATTTAGGTGTGCAGAGAGAAAAGGTGGCATGCTCTCAACCCTACCATTTTGTATCTTGCAGCGTTATCGACTATCAGTAGACTATTGTAATTACTTACTGTAAAGAACAACAACTTTTAATGCCTTCTCTCTAATATTGGGTCTCTAGTACTCTTATAAATGGTGATATCAATATTCCCATTATATTAGCTAGTCTTATAATCTCTTCATCTTCATAGTTGTTTGAAAGTTGATTCATCTATTTAGCAACTATACTAGAATATCAACATCTCACTTGTTGACCTGTCTCTCCTAAAGGAGAAGCATGCTTTCTAGAGTAACTGCAAATATGAAGAGATTGTAGGACTAACTAAGACAAAGCAGATGATGGGGGTGGAAGAATAAAAAATATACACCTCTTGTTGCTTGCATCAATTACATGTGTACTCGCTTGTTATCTCTTTCCTATGTTCTTTATCTAGTTCCAACAAAAAATGTACACATATTTATCATAAAATTTTGAATTTTTCTATAAATGCTATCTTAGAAGGATAGCAAACTTTACATGAAAATCATAAAATAAAACTCAATACAATAAGGCTTGCTCTCCACCCTGCCATACTAGGTTAAGGAGCCTCATCAGCTCTCAAGAAACCCCCGAGCAAGAATATACATTACCTACTACTCTGATCAATGGTGAAATCAATATTGCTTATGACAATCAATTTAGTGTACATGAGGATATGATTATCTATTTGACCATTGTCACTCATTTTCTAGTCATTGTAATTATTTTGTAGTGTTCTTTCTAACAAATTAGTTCATAAAATACCACATTATAGCTAGAATATGGTGTCTGTGGGTTACAAAAATCTGTGAAGTTAATTGTGTTGATTATGGAAGAATAGAATAGAGCACACAATGTCGACCATTTTATTGCATCACACCCATCGTGGTGGGAAGATAAAACTTATAGGTATACTCTTATTGAATGGAGTAACTATAATTTAGCCATACCTGGTATGCGTGGGAGAATAAAGTATGCCAAAAACAAAACAAGGCCCGATTTCCATCCTACCATATTGGCTCATGGAGTAGCATGTGCTCTCACCAAACCCCTAAGCAAGAGAATAAAATGTCCACCACTATGATCAATGGTGAGGCAAATTTTTTTCCCACCAATGAGTGAATAAAAGATCTAATTGCATGGTAACGCCTGTAAAGGATAATTGTTTTGATTAGTAGATAACAAAGAAATCAAGAAATATAAAGACTTATAGAAATAATTACAAATGAGAGGAAATGGACTTGCAGTAGAACAAAGTAAGTAAATAAAATGTAGAATTTCCTTATGTATGGAGTGGGTTGGAGTCTACACATAGAAAATGAATCCTTCTCTACATTCTAGTGTATGAGGTTATTAAGCATAACTGGCTATGACCAAACCCCCAAGGACTAACATTAATTGTGCACCACTTTGGCAAATGTTGAAGACATTGCTATTACATCTGAGTGAATCTATTCAGTGGAATTGAATGTTATATATTTTCTATAACTTCACATGGAGTTGTTAAATTAGAAATGGGAAAAAAGATACCTAGCTTTACATTATATAGATATGGAATAACGGTGAAGGACATACAACATAAAAGAGGAAACAAAAGAATATACCCCAATCTAAAGAGCAATAATCATCTCTCACTTGGAGAAAAGAACACAATCTGTAGAACTTGAGTTTTTATATTTGCATACACATAGGAAACAAGCGTCACTTTGCACAGGCAATAATAATTTCCATTTAAAACTCACCAAAATAATTGGGTAGTTTGGCGTAGTTTCAAGAACACATTGTTGAGTGTTGAGTTCTGGATTCAGCTGCCTAACATACACAACAAACATTATAGACAAGAAGCATACTTCATGCATATCCAACATGTGACTATCAATAAGAATCATAAAATAGTAGGAAAAACACTTGGTAAGCATTAGATGATTAGCCAAACATGATAGTCATATATACAAAAACATCATTAACACATATATCTGCACAAGATTTTATCAAGATATTTTATCCACTAAGAACATTGCAAACAAAATAAAAAAGAACATTCTATTTAGAAGAACTCACAGGTAGTTGTAAATATTGAATTGTGTATGTGTATATGCATAGATATTTAACACGTGATTCAATATCTAGAAACATGCATACCAGGAAGTTGTATAACATAGGGATATGCCAATTACATGCATGTATATTTATGTATATGCATATGTAAATGGAGACATATATACAACTACGTGCACAAGTACATATATGAGGAGTTGTAGCTAGCAATATGTGCCCTAACAAGAAAAATAACTCTATATAAATAAACAGTACAAAATTAAATCAGAAATATAAACTTAAAATGTAAGGAAATTATAGAAAACATAATCAATAAAAAACAAAATAATTGTATCCTTTTTACCTAGAGATTGCAACATATACATCATTGTCTTACTAAATAACTAGTGAAATAGAGAACAAAGCAATAGCGATAGAGAGTAAAGGTGTTTTTGCTATGGAAAAGAGTACAAGGGAATTAAACAAACTAAATGTCTAAACAAGATAAATTTAAAGAAGTATATAAAGTACCAATTAGATATGCTTCTTTTGGTCTTCAAAAGGAAACACAACAGCTAAATCCAGAGCCTACTTAATTGTGGGAGAAATAATAGACAAATCTGATAGTAATAGCTTATGCTCAGCTTCAAAGTTAAGCTTAGCAACCTTTACTATTGTTGTTTTTAGTCTTCTTTCTGAATTATAAGTTTTGGTTTTGATTAGAATTGTGAAAAAAAATGCCATGTAGGTGATAACATTGATAACAGACTCGACACTCATTTCAGTTGTTGACTCAAATTGCAACATGTAAAGCTCTTTTGCTGACATTTATAATAGGCATGTTGTAGCCTCATCAAAAGAAGTTTCCCAAAGCTCGCCTGTGTGGTCTTCAATCTTTAGTTGCAATAAATATCAGAAGTCATAGTCACCTATCATTTTCCATAATTTTGGGAAATACCATTTATTTTCATTAGATTGTTCACACTTTCCAATGGGCATGTAACATAACAAAATGCATCATTTTTTATAAATTTTACTGTTTCCTTGAGAGTAGCTTGCAAGTCTCTAGCAAGCAAAGGTGGAGAAATATAGCCTCTCTCAATCAATGGTTGTTCCTCTAGAATGTCACGGTTTATACATAGAAGAGTTCATGCGGTTGTGTTAAGAACAACTCCATTAAAGTATCCAACAGATGCATTTTTCATAGCAAGGATCAGAGCTGAACCGGGGGTGTACAACCTCTCTAACTCATGACTCTTTTCTTCCCAACCTGAGCCCCACAAATTAACATCAATTGAAAAAGATGACAAATCATTAAGCTTAACAGTCCTCTGAAATGTTTGGGACTGATCTTTTCTTTGTATAGTAGAAACCATTCCAACATGCACCACAATGCTAATAACATCAATTAAACTATTATTAGTGCAATCTGCAATTTGATTTAATGGTGTGAAATAAAATACTTTCTCTGGCACAAAGGCCTCATCATCACATGACTTTAACATTGAAGTTTGATCTAGAATGATTTCCATCTGGTTGTTCAACTTATTAAATATTTTGTCTGCTTCTCTCACTGATCCCTTTGACACATAGTAAGTATGTCCCACCTCAACCTTATCATAATACATGTCTGCAATCTCATTAAAACATGTAATTTATATTGTTGTGCCCTCATCATCAATGGTATCAAAGCTAAATACCTGCCCCTCACAGACTTGCTTGCTATAATGGTGCATATCCCTCTTTGTTGTTACATGGTCCCTTTTATCTCCATCTAGTTTGGTAAACATTCAACCCTTTAATAGGGCTGATTTTTGTAGGGGCATCTTTCTACCTTGGTGATGTGTTAATTCCAAACATGGAGGCTTGTTTTGATGGGGAGGGCGACTCACAACCAACTTTCTGCTCTTCTTGATCTCTAAATAAATATTTGGGTTTTCCAATTAGCTAGCAATCTATCATCTTCACATCTAGGGATAGTATGACAATTGTCCTGGAATGAAATGAAGATTAAATACTTCAAAATGCAGCCCCCACAAACAAGGAAGCATAAAACTACAAGAACAAGCAAGGCACAACTATATCAAACCTCGATTCTTTTAGATTTCTAGAAAAATATTTTGTCAAGCACACAATTGAACCTAATTTCAATTCACCTATAAACAAAAGGTCATTGTACTTTCTAGGAAGAGTTCCCATCTACATGTGGGATCCATTAGATAGCACAACTTTTATCCATCAACTAGGCTTTGATCACCTCCTATTTTTTGGTAAGACATTAGTTGGAGCACTGGAGATGGGACAACATACCCAACATCTATAGAGCGTAGTGCAACTATTGTTAAGGTTGGATTCACATTTGTAGCCTACAAGGAAATTAAACTTAGTATTGTGGCAGCAATGGCATCTCTATTACTATGGCTCGACTCTAAAAAGAAACAACAATATTAATACATTTGCAAACCAATACATTTTTCCCTCTAAGATCTAACTTACTCCAAAAAGGCCAATAAACTAAATGCACAACAAGACATACAATTTAAATATAAATAAGTTAGAACATATATAATAGTAATTATCAATGTAAATGAAGTATTTCTTTGATTTGTTTGGTGTACTTGAGAAACTGACAAGGAAATTGGCAACAACAATAAACCAAACAACAAACACACTTATAGGAGTGTTGCTTGAGGATTGTTCCCTAGCCTCAGAAGAGCTAGAGACCACTGACATTGCTTTTATCTACTCTTTTTAAGAATGAAGAGTTGCAACGCTGACAGGTGGCTAGGAGGTCTATGGCTTCAAAACACAACATCGACTCTTAATTTGTTTACCTAGCCATTAACAATATGGAAAAAAAAATCAATAATAACAAGGTCTTCAATGATTCAACTAATACAATAACATACAATTTGTTATTCTAGGTTCACTGTTTCAATATTAAAATTCCTGCTTTTCTCCCCTAGAAACACCAATAGTATGAATGAAAACAAATAATTAGCAAGACATGATTCAATGTTCTATATAACAGTGATATGAAGTATAAGCTTTGAATTATGTCATGTTAAGGCTCACATAAATAACTATTTTGAGTAAAAAAATAAACATTGGCAAGAATAGAGATGGACATTTCTTACATCTACTTTGGTTTACATGCAAATCTACACACAAAAAAATATGATATTGTCTTATTTATGGATTTTCTTGTTTGTAAATGATTGCAATATACTTAAATACTTTGTGTTCTTCTCCACAACACAACCTAACAAGAAGAATTAGCATTTTTCCATGGGAAACATTAGATGGAATTCTTGCCAGCCTGGGTGCTGTCAGGCCACTGACAACGTGAGCAGGTGTTATTCTATTGTTTTTTAAAAAAGTTTTAAAAATTTTGATGCAGTGATAGAGAAGGCCAGCAAAATGGCATCAACATTAATCATTGCATGGTTTCAGTCTAGCGATGATGGTGCAAGGATATATGCATTTAAAGCCCCCAGGGAACAGGGTGAATGTCTGCAATTTTCAACAACATACTGTACATACACACACACACGCCCACACACACACACACACACACACACACACACACACACACACACATAAGAATTGTCATAATTAACACCTTTTGCAACCATCAACACATGCAAAGAACAAAAGATAACAACCAACTACCTTCACAAAATTTCTATAGCTAGCATCGATTGTGATAGTTCTATGTTCATCTATAAGAAGCCATCAACAGGGGACAAAGGGAAGACAAACCAAGTGGGAAGAGGTGCAATTGAAGGAAATCGAGAGAGGTGCATATTTGCAAAAATGTTCATGTAGTATTTGTGAAACAACTTATCTTAGTTCTAAAAGTATATTGTTAGTTGTTGCTTTGTAGTTTGCTACAAATGGTTTGGTTTATCAGTTATGTCTAGCCGCCATTGGGTGCAAGCAATATAGTTTATTTTCTGCATTTGATGTGTTCCATACATTAAGTATAGTATAAAGGAAGTCCTGTCTTACATCTCACAACTTATATACAATTGGATGAACAAGAGCTACAATCAAAAGTATTCCAACCACATGCAAACCATACAACAAGCAATCTCAAAACCAACTAGCATTCAAGAGACCAGATATCCACACAACATTTTCCCTCACTTGACTAGTTGAGAGGGCTACAAATTCAAATCTTTTGTTGCCTATGATTATTCCTTGCTTCTAGATGGACAACATATTATAGCCAAGAGAAGCTTTGAATTCCTAGCCTTCTCAGCAAGGAAAATGAGGGAAAATTTATTCTCGATGTCTCTGCTCTTTCCACAAGTGTCAAAATAGTGTGGCCTTATGGGAATTTTGGCCTAGATTGTTTTAAAAGGGAAGGCCATTTGCAACCTTAGCCTTGGTATGCGAGAAGTTGGAAAATGAAAAAAGGCTTGCAAGGATTCCAATCAAAGTATACAGAAGAGAACCAAAGAATAAGAATACAAAAGACAACATTCAAGATAGGATATATACCAATGACTATTTAATTGGATTGCAACCATAAGGAGCAAACATAAAGGAAAAATTAAACATAATAGGTTTTAAAGTTTAAAATCCATGCCAGAAAAATAAATGTCATTGCACCTCTTCCCACTCACTTCAAACAAACATCTTCTCACCAACTTGTCTACACAAGAATAGGAAAAACACTATCACAATCGACATATTTCTTTTGCATTTCCAACCACCCTCCCTTGCAAAATAAACAAAATAATGCCCACCCACCTTCACAAAAGCTGCACAAAACTTAATCCAGCTTGCACCCTCATAGAAGCTAACCCTCGTCACTCTCGGCTCTCATAGCAGGTATACCAATAGAATGAAACAAAAAAATTCCTCATTAAAAATGTCAACATATTTGTATGTACATACTATGCATACCACACATATACATAGATATACATTTATATATATGCAGGCTGTGCAATTTCTGTGAAGGTGGTTAAAAGATATCTAGTGTTTTTTCGCATGCGTTGATGCTTCCAAAGTGTTTGTGTTGTATACATATATATACATATATACATATGCATACATACATACATATACATATACATATACATTACATATACAAATATGCACATATACATATATCTACATATGTGTATGTACATACTATACATACTATACATGTACATATATATACATATATGTATATCCATATATATGTATACACATAAGCTTTATATAGACTAGCCTTTCACATGAATGCCTTTGTATAGGGCTAACTATAAATTTCAGCATTGTATGGCAACAGTTACAATGGGATAAACAAGTTAATGTTATGGAATTCATTCCTTTGATGTCCACCTTAGGCTATATTGTTCCATTTATGGCTTCCATTGAGCATCTATAGTTGCAATAGAACAAAATAATCAATATTTTAGTTGCTATATATATACATACATATATATACACATGTCCATACAGAGATATATACATATGCATATGCATATATATAGATATGTATACACACACACACACACACACATATATATATACATACAAAAACCAACATACATGCACACATATATACATATATACATATAGATATACATATATACACACACACATATATATACATACATATATATACACATATATATAAACATGTATATACACATACATAGATATCTATAGAGATATAGATATACATATAGACATACATATATACATTTTTATACATATATAGATATAGTTACACATATTGTATGCTTTGCATGTACTAGGGGATATCGTAATAATAGTTGCCCTATTAACGCCTTGGGGAAGAAAACGAATGCTTGGCTAATTTTCAACGAATGACTATGCAATTTTTGTGAAGGTGGTTGAAGGTTATCTTTTTTTTTCATTGCATGCATTGGTGGTTGCAAATGGTGAGTTTTGTGATAATTTTTTGGTCTTGTTTGGCAGGTTGTTGAGAAAGAATGGAGGAAAGAGGAGGCTGATCCCACAAAGATGGTTTACAATTTCTGGGAGGAACTGATTTTTGTTGAAATCACATATTTTTAGAAAATATAATTATTTAAGCCTTAAAAGGTTCCATTTAAAGAATTCCAATTGAAGAGGGTTTGATCAAACTACCTTAAATCAAACCCCCTTGGATAGAACCCTGCTAGTTTTAAACCATGCCTATAACAGAGTCTCCTTTACACCTATCAAAATGTTAATAAAAAACCACTTTTGATTTACCTTTTGGGGGATCAAATGAATTCATTTAAAATTTATTTTTTGCAACTATGTAGTCCTTATTATAAGCTTCCCAAAAAGTATAATTTTAAATAAATTTAATTTAATTATTATATTTATTTTTTATTTCTCGTGAATGTAGGTTTTTCACCGAAAATCAAGCTCTTTGTTCTACACATGTGGAAAAATAGCAGATTATTAAAAAATAAAAATTAAAGTGTGCCATATATTGAAGTCCTTGATCCAACAAAGAAAAAAAATTGAATTTTGATACATACAAAAAAAGTTACGTCTTATACGGTCGTGCAATGTCTGAATTATAATTGGTTTGAATTTGAAACTTGATTAAAGAAAAAATATTCAATGAAAAACTATCTAACCAAATGGAAGCACTAGATATTAGAGTTACAAATCTAAATTCAAAAGAATTAGAATTTTATCCTTCATGGAAAAAAAGTTATGCGTTATACATTGAGCGTCACTTTTTTTAAATGTTGTTTTCTGAAAAAAACTAGTTTTTGAGGGAGATGGAAAAAGAAGTGCTATCTAATTCCAAAATTTTTGAAAATAATATATTTAGAATCTATAGAAAAAAATTCATGAAACTCTAGTTTGCATCATCTCCAAATTCCTCACAGTTTAGCCACTATAGGTGCCCAAAAGTGAAGATTTAGTTAAAAAAAATGATTTCAGTGTCTACTTTGGCAAAAAATTGTAAACCACTATTGTGGGATCACCCAGGAAGCAAGCGGGAAGGGGTGTTATTGAAGGAAGTGGGTAGAGGTGCATCTGATCTGGGTTATTCTTGAAAGAAATATTGTTTCATTGTGTTGACTATTGTTGGAAAGACTATATCATGGTTTTGTGGTTTTTGCCATGTCTGTGACTGTTTGTTTATATTTTTCCATTTATGGCTTTAGTTCTGTGTCAATGGTTGGAAAATAGTTAATCTATTGTGTTTTTGGTGAATGTTGAAATTGAGATCTCTTGTGTTTTGTGGGTTTTCGCTAAAAGGTTTGATTTTTTTTGTAAATGCTATATGAGACTTCATGGATGGGTTATAGTGTGGTTGGCTTTTACATCATCCCTGCCAGTTTAAGGTGCCGAACTTGGGTCTCCATTGCCATGCAAAAGGTGGTGGGCATTTGGCATGAGGATAGAGGAGTCTCACAAAATGACCAAAGTGTAGAGGAGGCCAGCGAAAATGTCATTAGCATTGACATACATATATACACACATATATACATATATATATATAAATATATGTACACACATATATATCGATATATATACACATATATACAGATACATACATTTGGTGAATGTTGAAATTGAGATCTCTTGTCTTTTTGTGGGTTTTCCAAAAACATTTGAGTTTTTTTGTAAATGCTATCTTAGAAGGATAGCAATGTGTACATATAAACTATAAAATAAAACTCAAGACAATAAGGGTCTTGTGTGAATGGCTGGAAAATAGTTAATGTGCTATGTTTTTTGGTGAATCACCCCATCTAGCTTATGGTTGAAACTAGTATTCATTCATTTAGGGTTGGCGTTTTCATGGTGAAGGTTTTGAGTCAGTATGTTACTGGGAGCTTTCTATGTTTTGTGGGTTTCGTATGTGATGTACTATTGGAAGCCGTGTTTTTGCTTATGTTTAGAATAGCTCACAGATAGTTGTAAATTTTGAATGGTGTATGCATATATGCATAGATATCCAACAAGAAACCGAATATCTACACACATATGTACCAGGAAGTTGTATATGACAGGGAAATGTGAATTGCATGCATGTTTGTTTATGTATATGCATATGCAAATAGAGACATACATACAACTATGTTCATAGGTAGATATATGAGCAGGTCTAGATAGCAATACTTTGTTGGCAGCGATATTGTTTGATTTATGTTTCGACTTTTGCGCGTATGTTTGTCTATGCATTTGGAACTGTCATTTTTAGTGTTTTGTGGGTTTGGCCATCTAGGTGAGTGTGGATAACAATATTTTTTCCTTCACAACTTTTGTTTTGTGGCGATGGTTGGAATGTAGTAAAATAGTTAATGTTATGTGTTCCATGTTATTTTGCATAAGGGACTATTCATTGTTGTTGTTTGTGTTAGCCTTAATTGTTACATTTATGGCTTGCATTTATCATTGGTCTTATTAGGACCATCACTAGTACATGCAAAGCATACATTAATTAATGTTGATGTAAACCAGCAATTAGAAGGCCTATGAAGTGGGAGGCTGACCAAAATTTTGAGAGAACTTATAAGCTATCTGCCACTATATCTCTTAATGTGTATATATATATATATCTGTATATATATGCATATATGTATACAAATGTGTATATATTTGTATATAGGCATATGTATATATATATCTGTATATATATATACATATGTATATATATATGTATACATATATATATATATACATATATGTATACAAATGTGTATATATTTGTATATAGGCATATGTATATATATATCTGTATATATATATACATATGTATATATATGTATACATATATATATATATATATACATATGTATATATATATATGTATATATATGTATATATATATACATATATATATGTATATATATGTATACATATATATATTAATGCAATGAAATAATTAATTTTATGTGTACTATTTTTTTTGCATGCATCGATGGTTCCAAAAGCTCTGGGATGCAAAAATTCTATGGTATTTGTTGGCAGGTTGTCAAGAAAGAACGAAGGAAAAAGACAGAAAGCATGAAGGCATGTTATTGAAGGAAGCAGGAAGAGGTGCATCTAATATGGGTTATTCTTGGGAAAAATATTCTTTCATTGTGTCGATTGTTGTTAGAAAGACTATATACTTTTGTGGGTTTTCACATGTCACTAACAACTGGCTATATTGTTCCATTTATGGCTTCTGTTCACTGTGAATGGCTCAAAAATAGCTAATCCACTATGTTGTTGGAGTTACTGGTAATGTATTGTTCTATGCCATTCTGGGACTTTGTTGTTGTTCAAGGTAGCTATGACCAAGGATGAAAGATTTTGTCAAGGTGCAAGTGCATTCACTGGTTGTGTAGCCTATGTGAAGGTGGATGAACTTGGGACTCTGTTATCATGTCAAAGGTGGTGGGCATTTGTCACGATGATAAAGGAGTCTGGAGAAATGACATAAGTGTAGGGGAGGCCAGCGAAATGTCATTAGAATTGATTGTTGTATGGTTCCCGTGTGGTGGTCTTGGTGCAAGTAACATCTATTTTAAAGTCCTTGGAAAACAAAAAAAATTTTTGTAGAGTTATCGATACCATATTGTTTGGTGTCAGTCTGAGGTCTATGTTGTTGCTAAAGGTGGCTATGAATGCAGAGGGAAAGCTTTTGTAAAGCTGCAAATGCGTTGAATGCTATACAATTTTAGTGAAGTTGGTTGAAGGAGATCTTATGTTTTTTTGCATGTATCAATGATTCCAAAAGATTTTCTCTATGATATTTATCATACACACACACACACATATATATATGTATATGTATTTTTGCATGTGTGTATATATATATATGTATATGTATATATGCATGTATATATATATATATACATACATACATACATATATATATATATGGACTTTTTCATGTGGTTGGTTGTACAAAGAAATCTTGTTTGATTTATGGCTTTCATTTTTGTTTTGGCTGGAACACAATAAAATAATTTGTTGATTCTTATTGTATAGCTTGAACTATATTTTGTGTTTGTATATGTGTGTGTGTGTGTATGTGTGTGTGTGTGTGTGTTTGTGTGTGTTTGTGTGTTTGTATGTATATGTATATATGCATGTATATACATACATACATACATACACTCTAGAATATATATATATATATATATATATATATATATATATATATATATATATATATATATATATATATATATATATATATGTCACTTTTTGCATGTGGGTGGCTGTAGAAAGTAATCTTGTTTGATTTATGGATTTCATTTTTTGTTTTGGTTGGAACACAATAAAATAATTTTTTGATTCTTATTGTATAGCTCGAAATATATTGTGCCTTTCTACATCTAGCCATTTTGGAGAAGGTGTTGTTGAAATGGCTATATTTTCTCCAATGTTTTAGGAGATTGTGTTCAGAAAGGGGTGCTTTTTGTATGGGTTTTCTACTGTCAAATTTCGTAGAGTTTGTGTTGAATGTTTGCATTTTTTGGGTGTCTGCAACAAAATAAAATTGTAGAGGATATATATATATATACTTACATATATATATATATACATATGTATATATATACATATATATACACATTTATATATATACATATATATATCGGTAGGGCTGATGAAAATCCTAACCATTGAAGGTTATCTTGTGTTTTTTTGCATTAATTGATGGCTCCAAAAGGTGTGGTATGTGATATGTATATATTTATACACATGTTTATATATATGTATAAATGCATATGTATATATATACATATACATGTATATATGTATATGTAAATATATATATATGTATATAAATATATTTATACTGGTAGGGCTGACAAAACTCTTGACCAAACTATACCCCATCCACCAAGTCTACCCTAGTGCTAGGAAAAGAGGGAAAAGCAATGAGGTAGACAAAAATTCCCAGCAAAGCTGACACAAGTACAACCTAGGCTAAGGAATGATAATCAATAATACCTAATTTAACCAAACATAGAATGGACACCATTAATTATTTTATTCTCTTCCAACCATAGCCAAATAATGAAAGCCATAAATCAAACAACGTTAACCTAACACAACCAACAATAATGAACAACCCCTTATCCAAAAAAACACTACGAGAACACGAACCCTGGATGGGGAAATTAAAAAAAAAACATAGCAGTTTTCATTTTCTGGTTATTGTTGGAATATAACAAAATAATGAAATAATTATTATTGTTCACCAGATAACAAAAATAAAAATAACATATTTGAAACAATCAACAGTACTTTGTGGAAAATCAACACAATTATAATCGACGATAACTAGATAAGGTCAAGCATTTTTCTCCATTGAAATTCATAAAGAGAGACCTACTGAAAATTAATTTACATATAAATACATGTACATATCTATACATATATATCTATATATATATACATAAATATATGCATATTAAAATATACCCAACATATCTTAAGGAATAGAACAATAATTAACAATACCTAATGCAACCAAACATAGAATCAACACCATTAATTATTTTATAAGTATCAACCCAAACTCCATACCCTTAACATTTTTTATGTTACATATATATATTGATATTAAAATATGCCCGATATAGCCTAAGACAGAAAACAATAATCAATAATACCTAATGTAACCAAAGATAGAATCAACAAGATTAATTATTTTATTATTTTCCAAGAATAACCAAAAAATGAAACCCATAAATCAAACAACATTACTCTTTATAGCTACCAACATGTAGAAAGCCACAATATATGCATACACCACTTCCACTAGTGCCTCGCATACAAAACCCACAAAACAATACAAAACAAACTCCTTTCTTGATACAATCTCCACAAAAATTAGAAAAAAAGTCAACCATTTCAACAACACCTTCTCCAAAATGAAACAATATAGCTTACACAACACAACTATAATTGACAATGCCCAATGGATTGACTATTTTATTCCATTGCAACCATAACCACAAATCGCAAGCAATAAACCAACCAACCTAATGTAACCAAACATAGAATGAACAACATTAATTATTTTATTCTCTTCCAACCATAACCAGAAAATGAAAGCCATAAACTAAACACCATTGGTCTCAACATCCACCTAGATCCAGATAGCAACAATATAGCCTGGGCTATACAGTAAGAATCAACCAAAACTCCATAACCTTATCAATCTTAATCTTACCTATATATATTGATATTAAAATATACACAATATACCCTAAGGAAGACAACAATAATCAATAATACCTAATACGACCAAACATAAAAGCTAACACTATTAATTATTTTATTTCATTCCAACCATAACCAGAATACTAAAGGAATAAATCAAACAGCATTACTTTCAACAACCATCCACATCTAGGAAGCCATAATATAGAACTTGACATATACAATAAGAATCCACCAAAACTCCATAACCTTAACAATTTTAATGTTACATATATATATTGATACTAAAATATACCCAGTATAGCCTAAAGTGGACAAAAAAAATAAATAATACCTAATGTAACCAAACATAGAATCAACAACATTAATTATTTTATTCTATTCCAACCATACATAAAAAAATGAAAGCCATAAATTAAACAAGATTACTTTCTAGAGCCACCCGAATGCAGGAAGCCACAATATAGGCTAAGCTATACAATAACAACCCACAAAAACTCTATATCCTCTACAATTTAATTCTATTGGATACATAGCCACAAAACACAAGCATTAAACTCAAACCCTATGAAGCTTCACACTAACAAACCCATACAACAAACACATCAACAACATTAATTTTTTTTTATCTGTTCCAACTAAAATAGAAAATGAAAGCCATAAATAAAACATCACTTTCTACAACCACCCACATGCAAAAAGCCACAATATAAGCTGAGCTATACAATAATAATTGACAAAAAATCCATATCCTCTACAATTTAATTCTATTACAAACATAGCCACCAAACACAAACATCAAACACAAAGCCTACGAAAGTTGACAGTAACAAACCCATACAAAAAATAGTCCCTTCTCAACACAATATCCTCCAAAATTGAAAAAATACAGACTTTCCAACAGAACCTTCTCCAAAATGGAATAATATAGCTTAAGCAACAGAACTATAATCAATAGCACCTTATGGAAAATCCAATGAAACAATATGGGAAACATTTTTTTCTGCATATGCACCTCTTGCCTCCAAACATACATAGATAATGGAACACATAAACACAAGCCCACAAAAAAATCATAGTATCAAGTCCATGCAAAACCAATCATAGGAAACACAAACCATAAATCACACAAGGTATTTGAGACAATCAACAGTACCTTATCACAAATAAAGAAATATAACCGCCAAGCACAAATCAAACAATATTGTCGAGAGGTTATTCCACATG
>VDFB02252616.1:161836906-161944406 GCA_007258455.2 Sequoia sempervirens | reverse complement strand
GGAAGCAAGCGGGTAGAGGTGCATCTGATCTGGGTTATTCTTGAAAGAAATATTGTTTCGTTGTGTCGATTTTTGTTGGAAAGACTATACAGTTTTGTGAGTTTTGGCATGTCTATGGCTGTTTATATTTTTCCATTTATGGCTTTGCATTTGTGTGAATGGTTGGAAAATAGTTAATCTGCTATGTTTTTGGTGAATGTTGAAATTGAGATCTCTTGTGTTTTACGGGTTTTCCCTAAAAGGTTTGATTTTTTTTTTGTAAATGCTATCTGAGACTTGGTAGATGGGTTATAGTGTGGTCGGCTTTTTCATCAACCTTGCCAATTTAAGGTGTCGAACTTGGGTCTCTATTGTCATGTAAAAGGTGGAAGACATTTGGCGCAAGGATAGAGGAGTCCAGCGAAATGACCAAAGTGTAGAGGAGGCCAGTAGAATGTCATTAGCATTGACATACATATATACACATAGATATATATGTATATATATACATATATGTACACATATATATAGATATATATACACATATATACATTTACATAGATATATCTACACACATACATTTGGTGAATGTTGAAATTGAGATCTCTTGTCTTTTTGTGGGTTTTCCAAAAAATATTTGATTTTTTTTTTAAATGCTATCTTAGAAGGATAGTAATGTGTACATGTAAACTATAAAATAAAACTCAAGACAATAAGGGTCTTGTGTGAATGGATGGAAAATAGTTAATGTGTTGTGTTTTTTGGTGAATCACCCCATCTAGCTTATGGTTGAAACTAGTATTGATTCATTTAGGGTTGGCATTTTCGTGGTGAAGGTTTTGAGTCGATATGTTATTGGGAGCTTTCTATTTTTTGTGGGTTTTGTATGCGAGGTACTATTTGAAGCGGTGTTTCTATTTTTGTTTAGAATAGCTCGCAGATAGTTGTAAATTTTGAATGGTTTATGCATATATGCATAGATATCCAACAGGTGACCGAATATCTACACACATATGTACTAGGAAGTTGTATAGGAGAGGGAAATGTGAATTGCATGCACGTGTGTTTATGTATATGCATATACAAATAGAGGCATACATGCAACTATGTTCACTAGTAGATATATGAGCAGGTCTAGATAGCAATACTTGGTTGGCAGTGATATTGTTTGATTTATGGTTTGACTTTTGTGCGTATGTTTGTCTATGCATTTGGCACTGTCATTTTTAGTGTTTTGTGGGTTTGGCCATCTGGGTGAGTGTGGATAACAATATTGTTTCCTTCACAACTTTTGTTTTGTGGTGATGGTTGGAATGCAGTAAAATAGTTAATGTTAAATGTGCTCCATGTTGTTTTGCATAAGGGATTGTTTGATGTTGCTGTCCGCATTAGGCTTAATTGTTACATTTATGGCTTGCATTTATCATTGGTCTTATTAGGACCATCGTCGATACATGCAAAGTATACATTAATTAATGTTGATGTGAACCGGCGATTGGAAGGCCTAAGAAGCAGGAGGTCAACCAAAATTCTGAGTGAACTTATAAGCTACTTGCCACTATATCTCTTAATGTGTGTATATATATATATCTGTATATATATGCATATATTTATACAAATGTGTATATATCAATATATATATATATATGCAATGAAATGGTTAATGTTATGTCTACTATTTTTTTTGCATGCATTGATGGTTCCAAAAGCTCTGGGATGTGACAATTTTGTGTTGTTCATTGACAAGTTGACAAGAAAGAACGAAGGAAAAAGACAGCAAGCGTGAAGGCCTGTTATTGAAGGAAGTAATTAGAGGTGCATCTAATCTGGGTTATTCTTGGGAAAAATATTCTTTCATTATGTCAATTATTGTTGGAAAGACTGCATACTTTTGTGGATTTTTGCATGTCACTAACAGTTGGATATATTGTTCCATTTATGGCTTTGGTTCATTGGGAATGGCTCAAAAATAGCTAATCCATTGTGTTGTTGGAGTTACCGGTAATGTATTGTTTTTTGCCATTCTGGGACTCTTTTTTGTTGTTCAAGGTAGCTATGACCAAGGATGACAAGATTTTGTTAAGGTGCAAGTGCATTCACTGGTTGTGCAACCTATGTGAAGGTGGTTGGACTTGGGACATCGTTGCCATGTCAAAGGTGGTGGGCATTTGTCACAATGATAGAGGAGTCTAGCAAAATAATAGAAGTGTAGGGGAGGCCAGCAAAATGTCATTAGCATTGATTGTTGTATGGTTCTCATGTAGTGGTATTAGTGCAAGTAACATCTGATTTAAAGTCCTTGAAAAAAAAACAAGTTTTTGTACAGTTATTGATACCATATTGTTCAGTGTCAGTCTAAGGTTTATGTTGTTGCTGAAGGTGGCTATGAGTGTAGACAAAAAGCTTTTGTAAAGCTGCAAGTGCATTGAATGTTGTGCAATTTTAGTGAAGCTCGTTGAAGGATATCTTGTGTTTTTTTGCATGTATCAATGGTTCCAAAAGGTTTTCTCTGTGATATTTATCATATATACACATATACATATATACACACACACACATACACATACACATATATATATATGTATATATATATGTATATATATATGTATATGTAAATATATACATATATGTATATATATATATGTGTATATATATGTATATGTATATATATGTACATATATATATATATGTATATATATACATATACATATACATATACATATATGTATATATATACATATACATATACATATACATATATATATGTATATATATATATGTATATATATATACATATATGTATATGTATATATATACATATATGTATATGTATATATACATGTGTGTGTGTGTGTGTGTGTGGCTTTCTGCATTGTGGGTGGCTATAAAAAGTAAATTTGTTTGATTTATGGCTTTCATTTTCTATTTTGGTTGGAACACAATAAAATATTTAGTTGATTCTTATTGTATAGCTCGAACTATATTGTCTCTTTTTGCATCTAGCCATTTTGGAGAAGGTGTTGTTGAAATGGCTGTATTTTTTCCAATTTTCAAGGAGATTGTGTTGAGAAAGGAGTTTTTTTTTATGTGTTGGCTACTATCAACTTTCAAAGAGTTTGTGTTGAATGTTTGCATTTTCTAGCTATGTTTGCAACAGAATAAAATTGTAGAGGATATATATACATATATATACATATATATATATATATATGTATATTTATATATGTATATATATATATGTATATACATACATATATATATACATATATATATACATATATATATATGTATATATATATAGCAAAGCTGACAAAAATCCTGACCATTGAAGGTTATCTTGTGTTTGTTTGCATGAATCGATGGTTCCAAAAGGTGTGGTCTGTGATATGTATATACAGATGTGTATATATACATATACATATACATATATATATATATGTGTATATACTGACAGGGCTGACGAAAATCCTGACGAAACTATACCCCATCTGCCAAGTCTACCTCGGCACTAGGAAAAGAGGGAAAAATAGTGAGGCAAACGAAAATTCCCAACAAAGTTGACACAAGTACAACCCAGGCTAAGGAACAATAATCAATAATACCTAATGTAACCAAACATAGAATGGACAACATTAATTATTGTATTCTCTTCCAACCATAGCCAGATAATGAAAGCCATAAATCAAACAACGTTAACCTAACATAGCCAACAATAATGAACAACCCCTTATGCAAAACAACACTATGAGAATGCGAACCCTAAATCAATCAATATTGGTTTGAATGGTAGCCCAGATGGGGAAATTCAACAAGAAACACAACAGTTTTCATTTTCTGGTTATTGTTGGAACAAAATAAAATAATGAAATAATTAATACTATTCGCCAGATAACAAAAATTAGACAACATATTTGAAACAATCAACATTACCTTATGGAAAATCAACATAGTTACAATCAATGATAACTAGATAAGGTCAAGCATTTTTCTCCATTGCAAGTCATAAAGAGAGACCTATTGAAAATTAATATATATATAAATACATGTACATATCTATATATATATACACACAAATATATACATATTAAAATATACCCAACATATCTTAAGGAATAGAACAATAATTAACAATACCTGATGGAACCAAACATAGAATCAACACCATTAATTATTTTATAAGTATCAACCCAAACTTCACACCCTTTACATTTTTAATGTTACATATATATATATTGATATTAAAATATACCCGATATAGCCTAAGACAGAAAACAATAATCAATAATACCTAATGTAACCAAAGATAGAATCAACAACATTAATTATTTTATTATTTTCCAAGAATAACCAAAAAATGAAACCCATAAATCAAACGACATTACTCTTTATAGCCACCCACATGCAGAAAGCCACAATATACGTGTACACCGCTTCCAATAGTGCGTCATATACAAAACCCACAAAACAGTACAAAAAACACTCCTTTCTCAATACAATCTCCTCAAAAATTGGAAAAAATACAACCATTTCAACAACACCTTCTCCAAAATGAAACAATATAGCTTACACAACACAACTATAATTGACAATTCCCAATGGATTGACTATTTTATTCCATTGCAACCATAACCACAAACCGCAAGCAATAAACCAACCAACCTAATGTTACCAAACATAGAATGAACAACATTAATTATTTTATTCTCTTCCAACCATACCCAGAAAATGAAAGCCATAAACCAAACACCATTGGTCTCAATAGCCACCCAAATCAAGAAAGAAATAATATAGCCTAGGCTATACAATAAGAATCAACCAAAACTCCATAACCTTATCAATATTAATCTTACCTATATATATATTGATATTAAAATATACGCAATATACCCTAAGGTAGACAACAATAATCAATAATACCTAATGAGACCAAACATACAAGCTAACACTATTAATTATTTTATTTTGTTCCAACCATAACTAGAATACTAAAGGCATAAATCAAATAAAATTACTTTCAACAACCACCCACATCTGCAAAGCCATAATATAGAACAACGTATACAATAAGAATCCACCAAAATTCCATAACCTTAACAATTTTAATGTTACATATCTATATTGATACTAAAATCTACCCAGTATAGCCTAAGGCGGACAAAAAATAATCAATAACACCTAATGTAACCAAACATGGAATCAACAACAATAATTATTTTATTTTGTTCCAACCACAAGCAAAAATTGAAAGCCATAAATCAAACAAGATTACTTTCTATAGCCACCCACATGCAGGAAGCCACAATACATGCCGAGCTATACAATAACAATCCACAACAACACCATATCCTCTACAATTTAATTCTATTGGATACATAGCCACAAAACGCAAGTATTAAACACAAACCCTACAAAGCTTCACACTAACAAACCCATACAACAAACGCTCCTTTCTCACGACAATCTCCCCACAAATTGAAAAAATATATACTTCTGAACATAGAATCAACAACATTAATTATTTTTTTATTTGTTCCAACCAAAATAGAAAATGAAAGCCATAAATCAAACAACATCACTTTCTACAACCACCCACATGCAAAAAGCCACAATATAAACTGAGCTATACAATAACAATCGACAAAAACTCCATATCCTCTACAATTTAATTTTGTTACAAACATAGCCACCAAATGAAAACATTAAACACAAACCCTACGAAAGTCGATAGTAACAAACCCATACAAAAAATAGTCCTTTCTCAACACAATATCCTCCAAAATTGAAAAAAATACAGACTTTCCAACAACACCTCCAAAATGGAATAATATAGCTTAAGCAACAAAACTATAATCAATAGCACCTTATGGAAAATCCAATGAAACAATATGGGAAACATTTTTTTCTGCATATGCACCTCTTGCCAGTCATTTCAAACAAACCCCTTTCCTCTAGCTTTCTCCACACTGCCTTGTTTCTCGAAGCCTCCAAACATAAGCAGATAACGGAACCCATAAACACAAGCCCACAAAAAATCATAGTATCAAGTCCATGAAAAACCACTCACAAGAAACGTGAACCATAAATCACACAAGGTATTTGAAGCAATCAACAGTACCTTATCACAAATAAAGCAATATAACCGCCAAGCACAGATCAAACAATATCGCCGAGAGGTTATTCCACATGCACCTCTTCCCATTCGCTTGAAGCAAACATCTTCTTGCCAACTTACCTGCACAAAAATAGGCAAAATACTATCGCGATCGACACATTTCTTTTGCATTTCCAACCACCCTCCCTTGCAAAAAACACAAAATAGCGTCTGCCCACCTTCACAGAAGTGGCACAAAACTTAATCCAACTTGCACCCTCATAGAAGCTAACCCTCCTCACTCTCAACTCTCATAGTAGGTATAGCAAAAGAACAATACCAAACAATGTGTCATTGAAAATTTACCAACATTCATTTTGTTCCTCGAAGCGTTAAAGGGAAGTTGTTATTACAACAATCCCCAATACATGCAAAACGCCACAACAGAATTAATGTTGATGTGTAGACCAATGTTTAATTTTTAAGTAGCCTTTACTCTATCCACCGCGTGGATTCGAGCCAAATACCACCCAATTCCCAAAGCAGCCAACAAAGGCTGCCTCCACCACCTTTTTTCTTAGGAAGCCAAAAATGGTAAGTGACAAAATTCTGGTCGAACTTATAACCTGCTTAGCCACCTTGTCCCTAGTCACCGAAAACCAAAAAACTAGTGAGGCTAACAAAAATTTTGGCCAAAGTTGACACAAATAGCCTATCAGCTAAAAATCATTCCAACAAGTGAAATATTGTACGGCGTGACACTATGCTTAGATGTCATAATACTGATTGCAATGTCTATTCATGGAGTGGCCATAATTGAAATCCTACAACATAGGCTCTAATGTGTTTGATCAGATTTCACTCTTTGCATCTTATATTTTTAGGTAGTTAAGGCAGTGGTGGTTTATCTATTTAACTTGAATGATACATATATTCTTTTGTTGTTGTTTTACCTAATTTATGTTGTTTTACCTAATTTAATTTTTGGATTTGAATGTTACATCAATTATTTAGTTTTATTTATTAGGGAATTCAAAAAGTTAAAAGATTAAGCAATTGTTGAGTGAATTTAATCTATTTCTTGTGAAATTAATTTATGAGTGGGTAATGAGAGGTAAGAAATTTTAATTTCTAAGTAAAAGATGGATGTTTATAGAACCCTTACTCCATTAATTTTATTTTACCCAACGAATTAATCACATATAATTTCCTTTTCTCAAAAGATTAAATGCAAATTTTATCAATAAATAGAAGTAAACTTAAACTATAGTAATGTTTATTTGAGAAATATTAAATGCAATTTTTAACAATAAATGCAACTAAATTTAAACTATTCTAATATTTTTGAAAAATATTAAATGTAATAAAATAAATATAGCCCAATTAAATGGATCAGAAGGCTCTGATACCAATTGAAACCTAACTATTTTCCAAATAGTAAAATAAAAGTAAACTAGTTATTCCTAGTAGTAAAAGAAGAAATGAATGTAGCAATTTATTTAATTAGAAAAAGATATATTAATTGAGACATTAATGAGTAAAAGAAGCATAAATAATTAATCATTTGAATAATAATATGTAGAACAAATAAGGAAATCTTTTATATTCACAAAAGACCATAAATTAACTCAAAGAATAATTAAATTATATTGCAATGAAAGGGATATAGATCTTTTAATAGTTCTAGAAATAGGTATCCCACACACAAAGATGGAGTTATAGGCCCCTAGCTTTTCCTAGTACAAACACCCCAAGAGGAAACTGGTTCTTGCACAAAACCAACCTGTCTTTATGACATAAAAACAGCCCTAGCTAGGACACTCCCAAGTATACGATGTACCCCAAGTTGGACACACACTATGTGCCCCTTCTCCAAATGTTTAGATTCCAACCAACTAGGACCTAGACTTTCACTCTCATGTGCCTTCCAAATTTTGGGTTTCTTTTTCTTTGCTTTCCTCTCTCTCTCTCTCTCGCTCTCTCTCTCTCTATGTCCCCATTTCAACTATTTTATGGGATTATAAAATATTCCAATGGGTGGTTACAAAAGCCTCACCCTTTCACAACAATAATCTTTGCTAATTAATTTACATTATTTTATTGCAATGTATTTTTATCTTTACGGGGAAAAAGTCCCATAATAGATATTATTAGGACAATTTTAAGTGTTTACTATAATTACTACTAAAGGAGATACCATACCACACTTTATAGGAATATCATGTACAATATTACCACTAAAAGGGCATCACATGAAGATGGACAACCACATTGTAGAGAATATCATGCATAATATCACAACTAAAGGGGTATTATGATTTATATTTCATAATTTTACCCTAGTGGAAGAGAGGATCCTTTAGAAATAATACTCATCTCATGAGACTAGTTATCCTTGCTTCCCAAGTGTAAGGACAAGGGCAACCATATGGATATATTATTATGTTTCTCCCCATTGATGAAATATGGTTATACAAAATATTTTTGTGACCCCATGCATGGAAATGAGTATTATATCAAACCATAGTAAAAAAACATGTAGGTTACTCACAGGAGGAAGGATTAATCACATTGTAGAGAGAATTATAGGTAAATCATGCAATAACTCAGCCCCACTTTTTTGCATTTATGCACCATGATTTCCGAGAAAAATGCATAAAAAATCACACTTTCTAGAGTTAAAATCGCTTAGGGTTTAAAAGAATGTGCCATCTTTTCTCACAAGATTTAAGAATTTTCCCTTGTCATCTACAATGGAATTAGGGCATGGCCACTTGTGATGTAGCACAGAGGGGATCCAACTTTTTTTTTTTTTTTAATTTCAAATTCATACTTGAATTTCATGGTTTTTTTTTCATTCTAAATTTCATACTCACAATATTAATTTTTATTTCAGAATTCATGGTTTTTTTATTTCAATTTACTTCATAGTTTTTTTCTCATTTCAAAATTTACAGTATTTTGCACTTAATATTAATACTTTAAAGTTAAAACTTTTATTATTTAAATTTTAAAATTATATATTAAATTATTAATTATATTATTATAAATATAAACTTTAGTTTATATATAATTATTATTTTTTATAAAATTTATATGTAGTATTATAATATTAAATTTTATTATTTTTTTAAAAATAAAAGTGGTTGGGCTACTAAAAACTTTAATTATTTTGAAAAAGAATTCTTACAAAATCCTAGTTTAGGGGAGCATATCGGCAGGAAAGAACCAGGAGAAGAAAACCTTTGGTTATAGCTCCAAGGAGAAGAACTAAAGTCACATATGGAGATTACAGAAAAAACCCAAGGACCAGCCCAAATAGACATCCCAAATACAACATTTCAACCTAAAGAAAAGACAACCCAAAAGCTAGAACTAAAACAACCCCAACCACCCAAGAGCTTGAGCTGGCTTCGTATAAATGATCCAAAAAAATTCTCTTCGACTTCATGACCCTGCAAACAAGACTTCAAAAGAAAGCTTGACACCAAGACATATGCACCCCAAGAAAATTTCTTCAAAGTTATCAGTCATGATGACGGACCTAATTAACATCAAAAGATCTCCAAAACAACTATTAGTAACAAAGCCAAATTTAGGAATAAAACCAGCAATAGAGAAAGCACCATTTCGCAAAGAATACTTAACCAAGGCTTCAAATTTTCCTTCCAGAATTACCGCAGCCCAATACCAAATCACCGAATGTGCCATTGAGGAGACCAATATGTCTTCATTGTTCAAAAATGCCAAGGAATCCATGTTATATTTATATGAAGGCTGAAAACGTGGAAGAGGGGGCCGACTAAACCAAATTATAAGTAGCGAAGTACATAATGATATTTGATAAATATTATGAAACTAATCATAGCCGGAAAGAGCCATGTAAAGTGAAAAATTCTACCAGCTGAGAAACAAAGAGCCATTTAAGAAGAACCCGAAAGAGAAGCCAAACCATGCAATATGTATGGAAAAAATGATAGACCATAACAAGAAAGAAGCCAAAGACTGACATAAACCTCCAAATAAAACAGGAATTTCAAAGGTGAAAAGTTCATGCTATGCCAAGGGAGCCAAAAAATAATTCTATTAAGACAGTAATCTTGAGTGGAGGAGCCAAATAAACTAAAGACATATCAATTATATTTCGATTCCAAGGACAGCCGATATGAGCACTTGTACAACTAGCTGAAACCAAAATTCCAATTGAGAAGAATCCAAGGAAAAAGCCACAACACCAATCCATACAACACGTATGGTATATAACAAACAGCCACAACCCCAGCAAGATAGAAAATTAAACTATGATACTTCAACTTTATAACTTTGCCAAAAGTTATATGAAAAACCAATAGCAAGATAACATATTAAACTATGATACTTCAACTTTATAACCTTTCCAAATATGAGATGAAAAAACCAACAGAAACCATAAATACCTGAGCTGAAATCAAACCATAAAAGAGCCCACTTTAGGATCTCATTTAGTAAGGGAAAGTTCTTCCTTACTAAAAATAGTAAAATTTAGTTGCTCATCTATAGCCTTATTTGCTAGGTAGTCAGCAAAGGTGTTTGGTTCTCTGTAACAATGGGATAGTGAGAAGACATTGAACCATTTTAACTAAGTTACCACCTTGTCTAATAAGTATTGTAGCTGCCAAACATGAGTTTTTTTGTCTTGAAACAGCATGAAAGATAACCATGGAATCACCTCCAATGATTAATGTATTGATTTCAAGGGACCTTGCAAGATCCAAACCCATACTGAGGGCTTCATATTCAACCATATTATTAGTGCCCACCAGCAACATCTTACAGGCTGCTTTGACAATATTAGCATTTGAGTCCATTATAACAATACTAGCCCCAGATTTGCTAGGGTTACCCCTTGAGGCCCCATCGTAATTTAGTTTGAAGCAATTAAAAGGGGGAGGAACCCATTTAGCCTCTTTGCATAACATCTTATCTATTTTATTAGAAAAGGCACCATGAAAGGGTAAGAATTTAATAAGAGGCCAATTCTTAATTATGAAACTGTCCCACTTAGTGAAGGATTTTAATGACTCATTTTTCTTGAAAATGAAGGATTTAGTCACTTCTGAAATTCAAGATTCCAATTTAATAAGCACATCCTCAATGGGAGAGCACTTGTTCCTGAAGATTCTATTATTTCTTTCATTCCAGATGCACCATAAAACTAATGACAGAGTGACAACCCATAGAAAATGAAAAAGGGAAGCATAATGTAATAGAGGCCAAGATTGGAATTGTATGGATAAAGTGGGACACACCATTGAAAATCATCCTAATTTGGAAAAAACCTAATACTAACAATGCTTTGCAAATGAACAATGCAGGAAAAGATGATCCCCAAATTCTAAAAAGAAGCCACATAAGACACATGGAAAAGTATTAACAAAACCCATCCTATCAAGCCTCTCAGTAGTTAGAGCCCTACCATTGACAGCAATCCAGGAAAAAACACCTGCTTTAGGGAGATAAGCTTCATCCCAAAAGAGAATGTGTGAAAGAACTGATTTGTTTAATGAGGCCAAAAGAGAATTGTAGCCTTCTTTAATTGAATATTTCCCTAATTTTGAATTGGTCCAAATTAGTACATCATCCATCGGTGTGAAGATAATGAACCTTTTATCCATCTCCTTTTTATAGGATTCTTTGATAGATGGAGGAATATTTAATTTATCTACATATTTCCAATAAATTTTTGGACTGGAGTCAATAAATTCAACATTGAAGTAATCAGCAACAAAAGGACCCCAAAGATTTTTTAAAAGCTCCTTTATATTTCCCCAATCAGTGAAAGAGGAAAGAACAGGATATCCATTCCACCTATTCTCCAAAAAATTTAGCTTTTTTACCATTATAAATCAACCATGAAAGGTGAGGAAGGATGACTGATCTACATGCAGCAATGAAGTTCCAAATTCCTGAACCTTTTGGTAATGAAGAGGACTTGAAAAGAGATTCTCGAGGATGGGAGTGTAAATATTTTGAGAACATTAGTTTCCCCCATCTTGATTGTGGGTTTTGATAAAGATTCCAAGTAAGATTTGCACCTAAAGCTATATTTTGAAGTTTGAGATTTCTTATTCCAGTTCCACCAAGGTCTTTTGGCAAACAGACCTTATACCAGGAAATGAGTGGAATTTTCTCTTTGCCCCCAGCATTATCATTACATAACAAGGAGTGTAAGGTAGATTTCAGCAAGTTTAAGGAATGACAAGGGGCCTCTAGAACTGACATCATGTAGATAGGAATTGCATTAAGAACATATTTCACCATTTGAATTTTCCCAGCAAAGGAAAGCCATTTATGCTTCCATAGAGATATTCTATCCAAAATCAGTTTACAAATTCTTTCCCATAATACATGAAGATTATTTCCAATGAAAAATGGTATACCAAGGTAGGAACAAGGCAAGGAGCCCACAGAAAACCCCCAAAAATTTATTAGTTTATTTTGAATAAAATCTGGAACATTGAACATAATTTTTATTTTATTTTGAAGGGTTAATTTTTTTACCATAAGCTAATGAAAAATATGTGATTACACTTTTGATTACCTTAGCTTTAGGTATGGACGCATGCTCATATAATAAAGTATAAAATTAATATTACTAATATTGTATTATTATAAAAATGTAAATATTAATTTTATACAATATTACTTCATAATATTATTAATTAATAATTTATTACTTATTATTTATAACATATTCAGAACAATATCATTCATAATATTATTAATTTATTATTTATTATTATTTCAAAAGTTTGATAAATTTTTCAAGTTTTTCCCCAAGGATTTGCCGAGTCTTGAGTTTTAAGATTTTTTGGGCCTACCAAGTTATTGTCGAGTCCGAGTTTTTCAACTATGTATCAAACTACAAATGCCACATAGCAAGGAGCAATAATAGAGTAACTAATTTTTTATTTTGTATGGATCCACACTAATGTCATTTAATTGAATTAAAAATTGTAATTTTTCTTTAAAACATAATATTGATTAGTAAAATGACCAAATGTTCTATGATATGCACAAAAAATATGAGTTTTGAGTTGTTTTTTTAGCATCCTTTCTTCTACAAAGAGGTGGATATATAGTTAATTTCCTTTTCAAAAGTGTATATAATGTACATTGTATTTCAGACAAAGAATGTAGAGTAGGGAGGAACCCATCTCCAATAGGACTATGAGTTGGTGGTGGAGTTGATGCCAGAGTAAATGTTTAATGTAAAGCTAGAGGACCTTGATAACCAACCACTATTGTAGATTCTTGCTACTTTTTTCTAAATGAGTATGAATTTCATGTTCATTCCTTATGTCAACCTTGTTTAGTAAGAATTTTAAATCCATGAAAATAACACTTTTCTAAATTAATTTTTCTATCAGTAACTTTTTTTACATAAGATCGTTGAATATTTTTAGGCATATTCTTATCTTTTTTTGCATTGGAAATAGATTTTATGTGTAATGGTAAAGAGATTAATTATAAAGAACTCCTTTTCTACTAGGAGGAAAATATGTCAGGTGAAGGTATTCTAGGTTTTGTTGATATGGGTGCATCATGCATGGGGGTTATGGATTTAAGGACCATGTTGAAATGAAGGGTAGGTAAAGCATTTTCAATTATTTATCAATGATCTCTTCATCATGTGTCAAGATATCCTCATGAGGAGGACATACATTAGGATAAAATAGAACATGAGTCTCATCACTTGCTGGAGAAACATTAACAAAGACACAAATGGAACATCAACCAAGGATTTTAAAAAATTATTTATTTTTCCAAATCACTCAATCATTATGAAATATTTTTACCTAAAAATATATTTACTGATATAATATCTAATCCTAAATAGTGAAAGAAAAAGCTAGGGAAATTTTTAGATAAAGGACTTAGAGAAATCAATGTTGCCAAAATCTGACCAAAACCAACCAAGATAGGGGAATTGGGCACCCTAGACCCAGTGAGTTAGGTTTCAATATTTACAAATCTAATAATAAAATTTAATTTTTAAGAATCTTGGTATGTAAATGTTCAAGTTTGGAAATATGTAGATCTCTAAAAATGCATAAAATTTCAATTTTGCTAAATGTAGAACATAAATTTGTATGTAATGCCACATTTTTCCAATAATGTAATGTATTCCAAATATAATTTCCTGATTATAAAATGTAGTAGTAAACTAATCCTAGTTTGAAAAGTTTGAGAAATGAAATTTCTTCTATCTTTGAAAATGACCATAACAATATAATTATTCACTTTTTCCACAATACATGCATGCATAAATAATAATTTTAAACACCTTCAGATTTTTTTCAAACTTTATCATGATTACATGAAGGTTTTTAGCACACCTATTGCCTAAATATTTCATGCAATGACTGAAATTAACACTATGTGTTTTTTTAATTAAAACATTATATGTAACTTTTTACTTTTCAATTCTTTTTTATTAAAATTCCATGCAAGAATCAACAATTCAAATTATTTGAAAGATGCATCCATATTTAAACATGATCTAATTAATATTTTAGAAGGTTTAAAATGCACACACATCAGGTTCACCAAAATGTGATATCAGAAAAAGGGATCTATGGCCTAAAGCACACTCTTTCCAATATCCCATGAGGGATTGGATTAAAAGTGATTTCAAAAACCGACTTCACTACTAACCTCAATAGAAGAAATAAAATTTAGTGGATTATGGTTTTAATCCTTTATCTTTTGGAGGTAGTTGTGTTTGATTTGATGTTGATTAATTGGCTAATTTGATTATACCAATATGTTCCTAGGTCAACTAAGAAAACACAACAACAAATAAGTTTTAGAAAACATAAAATTGATAAACCTAAACATAATTCAAGATAATAGAGGGTAGACATAGAATAACCTAGCATATAAATTTGGGCTTCAAATAGCTAGATAGGGGCATTGGGCACCCTAGACTAAAAATTAGGTACTTAAAATTAACTTCAATATCCTATTTCTCTCGGTCCATGGGGTCTTCTCTCTTGAACTTAGTCTTGGAACTTTGTCTATCACTAATGAAATCCATTTTTCTTGATTTTTTGACTTGTAAGAATTGAATGCTTGAGTGAGAAAGTAGAACTTTAATCCCCATCCAATTCATTTTAGATCTCTAATATGTACACATGAAAGAAGGTGAAGGGTTCTATCGTATAGGGGCTTGCCTAAGTCAAACCCCATTTTGGTATTTCTACCTCCACAATAGCTATGATAATATAAAAAGAGAACTTATCCTCAATTGGATAGAGGCTAAATGATAAACAATTGATAAATTAACAATTGTTATAACTCACCACTCAAATTTGCATTCTTTGAGGGAATGAAGCGATTTTACTCATTACCTTCAAGAAGAAATTGATACTTGATTTGGTGTCTTGCAAACGCTAGTACTCATAAAACACATAAACATGAAACATGAACAAATTCACATGAAAATATGACTCTTTGCTAATATGATGCTTGACTAAAACAATATTGTTATAATTCTACTCTTGACTATTCTTCACTGCTTAGTTTCTCAATCCAAAATATTAAATTTTCTTCTCAAAATTGCTAGGATTAAAATGGTAAAAATAAATTGTATTTATATGCAATTATTTAATTTCTCAAAAATAAAATTTTGATAGCCAACAAATTATTTTAGATTTTTAAATATTAAAATATTGACAGTAACATATTTTAATAAGGTGTGTGTTTCTATGCCTTTCTTCCTGCTCTGTTCCTTGCGAAATAGCTTTTCAGACCATAGTAGAAGCTCTAAAAGATACCCGATTCTTCATACGGGTCTTTTAAGGCTCATTTATGAGCACTTTGAGAACATGCCTGCCCTTCCAAACCCTATAGCCCCTTTGGAGCTTGATGAGGTAGATACTGAGCCTAGCATTTCTAATACTAAAATTTCCCCCAGCCGTGTCAAGAGCTCTTCACCTCCTCTGCCCCCCCTTCTGCCTCTGGCCATTCCCCCCAACCTTCTGGTGTCTTCTCTGCTCCTGCTTCTGGCCGTACTAACCCTAACACTAAAGTTGTGAGCTCTAGCTCCCTGGTTAATAAGCTAGTCTCCTACCCTGATGACTCCCCTGTTGTTTCTGCTAAAGCGATCGGGGTTAGTCTTGAGGATCCCCTCATCCCTCAGAATTTTCAACAGGAGAACAATAGCCCTCTGAGAGGTGCGGAGTCGGTGATTTTTGGAGCCAATTCTGAAAGTGACCCCCCTTTTGACTTCGTTGGAACTGCCAAGAGTAGGTCTGTGGACCAGTTTAATTCTGCCAAATGGTTATTCCATGAAATCAATGAGTTGAAAACAAAAAATCTATCTCTTCATATTAAATTGGGGGAAATTGAAGCCAGAGTTGCGGGGCTAATTTAGCTCAAAGCAGAGAAGAACACCAATGTGAAGGATAATAATCAAAATGATAGCACTATCGAAAATGATATTGAAAAAATGAAAGGAACTTTGAAAAAAATTGCCGATCAAAACTGTAGAATTGCCAGACATAATGTTGTTATCATCAAAGCCATGTCTGAAAGACTGGAGAAAACCCAGAAGAGAGCTCTGATTGTCGACCTTGATCAGGAAAAAGACCAGGACAAGGAAGCAGGGATCTCTAAACGTACCAGATCAAGCATGAAAAGAAAAGCCCTGACCACCCCAAATATGACTCAGATCTTCATGGAGGGGGTCCAGGATATGGTGGACCTAGAAGAGGTTGCAGACGAGCTTCTGAAATCTATGGATTAGTTGTGGTTGGGCCCAGCTTTATCTGATCGCTGGCCGTTTAATGGTTTTTTTATGGCTTTTTGTGGCTGTCTGCTCTTGCTGGTTTTTTTCTTTCTGGCAGCCTTTTTTTCTTTTGGACCTCTATTTTGGTATTAGCTTGTAATGTTATTTTATGGTTTCGGGTCCTTGTAAAACCCGTTTATCCCCCTTTTATCAAAAACATATTTTAAATTTAGCTAAAACATGCTAGACAAGGTTGTTGGGCACCCTATTCTAGACCTATCCTTTTTGGGGCCTTAAACATCAATATTAAATATTAGACATTTATTTTTAGTTTCACTTTTGATTTTTCGAATATTATTATGAAATGGGAAAATCAAATGCATAATTAGGTCCAAGAAAATAAGGGGAGAGCTAAAGCTAGTGTGAAATTATCAAGGGTGGTGACAATTTTGATGATGCAATCCATAAGGAAAGAATGTGGATAAGAGGTTAAAATAATTGTCATATTACACAAAGTGACATTTTAAACATCCAATTTAACTCTTTAAATTCTTCATAAGAATTTTCTAATGTACAACTTTAAAAGTATCACACATGTGAATTCATTCTATACATATATTAAGTTGCTAGAAATATAAGATACATATTTTTTCCATAGTCTATGATAATAATTGAGAGCGCTTTTAGATTTAAATATCTAATAGATTTTTACCAATATCTTAGATCACATAATGTGATCTATGATCAAGATGAGGAAGATTCATATGAATTAAATACATATTTCCAAATCCATTTTAATTATGCATCATATTATCACTATTAAAATTCTCTCATTATTTTGTCAATGCAATGACCTTTTGACTCTTAATATTTCTAAAATTTTGTTATAAGCATATAAATTGAGTAAAATCAAAATATCTTATAATTAATAGTATAAAAATACTAACCATTACATTTACTATAAAAAATAGTTAAAAAAAAGAAACATATACCATTTCAAATATCAATAATCAAAACAAACTATCAAAATAGTCATAAAATTAAAAAACTGCTAAAATATAATTAGATACAAAATAATAATTCTAACAACCAATATTTCTAAAATTTACAAAAAATGAAAATGAGAGACAAGATTATAAATTGATAGTCAACATATATGCTAAATGGGTAACAGCAAATAAAGCGCTACAGCGTTGCATTTCAATGGGAGGAAGTTGAGGATACCCCGGAACTACTTTCACCGGACGTCCCTAGCGACGATGAGCTTAGTTGAAGTCGAAGAGGCACACCATATAGAGCTTGAGGAATAGGAGGCAATACAGCATTCGTTTTCAACATGGCCACCACTTGTTCGATCGTCGGTCTCTCTTTCGGTTCGGGATGAACACACAACAAGCCCACCGATAGTAGGCGCTCCATTTGCTCAACTTTGAAATTTCTATCAAGTTTTTTATCGGCCACATCTAGTACGCTCTGCTTTCTGTTGCAATGCAAAACCCACTTTACCAAATGGCCACTATATATACCTAAGCTCTGGTCTGTCGGTGGCCTTCCACAGGCAACTGCAAGAGAGAGTGCTCCAAAGCTGTACAAGTCCGACTCTCGAGTGGCCTTTTCGGTTGCCAGGATCTCCGGAGCCATATACCCAGTTGTACCGACTGGACATGTGGTAAGCTCTTTGATTTCATGTTTCAGCGCTCTCGCTGCACCAAAATCCCCTAGCTTAGCCGTGAAATCTGAACCCAACATCACGTTCCCGGCCTTGATGTCTCTGTGCACAACAGCGATTGGGCTATGCTCGTGAAGATAAAAGATGACGGAAGCTATTTCACAGGCTATTCTGTATCTTTTATCCCAATCTAGTGTACACTCCGGCCTTCCAAAAATATATTTGTCGAGACTGCTTCCGGGGAGAAATTCGTAGACGAGAAACAAATCGTCCTTGTACTGACACCATCCAAAAAAATTAACAAGATTACGGTGTAAAATGTTACCGTTTATAATCGCCTCTGACTCGTACTCTCTCCAGGCTTGATCGTAGTTTCCTTTAATCTTTTAAACAGCCACGTCTTCATTTGTGTCTGGCAGAGTGCCTCTGTAGACCCTCCCGAAGCCGCCCTCTCCAATCACTTGACTAAAGTTCCAAGTTGCGGCTTTAATTTTAGCATATGGAAATTCACGGACGGAGTGTACACTCATCTGAATGCGTCTGTTCAGATACTCCCGCCGCCCCTTTCTGGTGCTCATACCATTTGCATTCAAGAAGAATACCAATAATAAAAATAATCAAACTAATAATAATCATAGCAATAATAGAGTTTGGGCCAAGTCCTGGGTTTGATATCACTGTTGGCGTTGGGATTGGGATTGAATCCGGGCTTTTAATTAACGCTTACGACCAAATAGTCTATGAGATCAAAGGATTCTAATACGTTGCAGCTCTTTCTGCGACGCATTTAATAGTATGCAGCCTCTTTCTAATTTTGGAGATTATCACAGAAGACAATTTGCTCGTCTCTTCAACGAACTTCAATCCATCCTAGCTGGCTTGCTTTCTTTGGATTGTCGGATGGCGAACTTTTCTCTCTTCTCAGAAAGAAGAGATAAATTGATGTTTCCTATCACGTGCGAGACCGCTCCGCAATCTCCGAAAATTGCAAAGATTATGTTTACAATTTTGGAGATTGTCATAAAAGACAATTATCGTTCTTCAACGATCTTCAAGCACGGTGATCTCAAGAATATTCTTCGTGGTTCTCAACCTAATGGTTGTCCTGGCCTGTTTGCTTTTTTTCGACCAACACTTAAATATGTATTAAAAAGCGTGAACATTGCTCAATGGCGAACCTACCTTTCTCTTGCGAGGAAAAAGATAATTTTCTTTTAAAAATCTCTTTAATAGAAAATTTAGTATACGTAATGGTGAATATAATAGAGATTTTTTTTCTTCTTCCGACTTTTTTTTTTAAAATGTATTGTCGTTTTCGTTTTTATTTTAATCACTTTAATTTTGGTATCTTTCACTGTAATTATGGTAAAATAAATGTAACAATCAATTAATAATAAGTATTATATTTGAGTGTGAACTTGATTTGTATTCTGATTTTTCTCATTATTAATTGTGAGAGTTTCATTCTTGATTTTTATATTTATTACTACATAGTTTGCTTTACATGTATGATTGTCAAATTATTCTTGGTTAGTTATGTACCCACAAATTTTATGATCGTTTCAAATTTTAAAATTTAAATTCCATGATTAGCAAACTAGTTTAGTAGCTCTTATGAACCACACACACATTATACTAATTAGAGTGTTTAGTTAGTGTATTTAAAACATTCCCTTATTCATTTGAAATCATATACAACTATTTTTGAATCCATTGAGTATTTGAATTTTTTGAAATATGTTCAAAAAAAATTTAGTATTATGCAACCTTTACTTTATTAGTATTGCTCTCCAATTTTTGGAACTCCCTACTTTTTATGAAATAAAAGTCTAAACTTTAAGATATTTTTTCTATGCTGTCTACTTGAAACATGGAATATCAAATGTCTCAATATTTTAAAATGATTTCAAAGTTGATGGCCAAGTTATAATCCCTTATTCTATTCTTCTCCAATTCTATTATAGCACATACAAACATTATTTCTGTTTATATTCGGTACTTTGTGAAATATTCTAGTTGACTTTTTGAATTCATATTATTTAATTATAAATATACCCTAACGATACATGTTATGGTTGAAAATAGAATTATAGTATTAGATAGTGTTGAGCTTCTTCGTTTTGTTTCTAGATATTTGGATATTGAGCTCCACTAGTGAGATTTTGACCATTGGTGCCCTAGAGAGAAAATAAGAATGAGAGCTCTAAGGTCCATTCAATGAGCTTTGAAAGTAATGACTCAAAACTTCCAATGGTCTCATAGCTACAAATATCCTTCAAACTACAAGGACCATCAATGTGCATTAAGATTAACATCATTTTGGGCATCTATGACAATGCTAACAATTCTTGTAAAGATGATTCTATAAATTTGAGAGTATTTGTCAAATCAACATGCAATGGGTCCTCTCTATTAGGTTGAATAGCCTTGTAGTTAGTCCAATGAGTTGTACCATGTATACAAACTACATCAAACCAAATTTATGAGAGCCATATGATTTTTAAGCCATATGAAGGATTTAATAATTCTCACAACTTTAAAAATAATAAAGATTTCTACCATCTCTAGGTTATGAGGATTGGTTGATGTAGAATGGCATCAATATTTTTCATACTACTAAAATTATCATGGAAGCTCTTAATGAAATGAGCTTCATGATTAGTTGACTCTTATTTGAGTTAGTTGATGTTAATGTCTCTTAGTCTATCTTGCAACATCAAGATGTTAGTGAATCTATGGAATAGATGAGTAATTGGTCTTCAACTCTCCTCTTTGTTATTTAACCATTTTGAAGATCATCTATTTAGATTAAATATAATTATCCTTAGAGGACAGAGTTAGCTGAATCAAAATATAATTGATCTATTAATTCAATATCCTATGTGAGAAATAGGTAGTCACAAAGTAATCAAATACTCAAATACTAAAAGACACACGACTTTAATGTGCTTAAGACATCTTCATCACATGTAGAGTAAGATGACCTAATGCATTTGTAGTATTATACCTTAGATGTACAAATATTATGAAATCTCCTTCCCATCATGGTCTAAAAAATTATTAACATCTTATACCTAGCACAACTAACACCATATGAACTCATCTATGACAATTCTAATTCAAACATAGATTTTTGGGTCCTGAATGCTACTCTTGCTCTCTTAGGGTTTTTTACCTAAAAGGGGAGAGATTCGGGTCAAAAATGCTAATGATTCGCTCAAGTAGGGATGTATGCAATGTTGTATATGCTAGATGAAGTTAACTAAATGCAATTTATTGATTAAAATGACTAAATATGAATGCAAAACTAAGATTAATGACTTGTTTTAAAACATAGTGTGTAATGCAATAGTGAAGAAAATGAAGAAAATATGCAAAACAAAATGAAATAGGTAGAAACAGAGTGCACCTAGAGATAGATTGATGTTATTGGAAGATTCTAGAATGCCTCAAAAATCATTGTTAATGATCACTGGGACTAATTCGCCATGCATGGCGAATCAGTTCTGCTTCTGGTGAAAAGTTCCAGAAACAGGTTTCTGAATATCAGGCGCTAAATTCTAACAAAATCAACTTTTTCAGGCCTATAGGTGGGACTCATTCACCATGGGTGGAAAATTAGTCCACCTACATGAATCTGCAAAATATGGAATTGATTTTGTGTAATAAGATTTGCACTTCTATTTTTTACAGGTATCTTCTTCTGAAACTGTCATATCCGAATCTAAAAATGTATTTCTATTGATTCTTTGAATTTTTTAATGAAGAGAGAACTTTAACAACCTTGCAACATGATCATCAATGATTTCCAAGCATTCAAGGGACCTAAATTTGCAAACAAACAAGAGAAAAAGGAGAAATGTTGATTGTTAAGGCATGGGGGTTTGCCTTGGTCAAACCCCATTTAGGTAATTAAACCAAAATAAGGAAATAAAGGAATGAAACATGCAACAATGGAATAAATTACCTTTCCATGATGAATGATCTGGAAAGTCTGCAACATAACATTTAAAATCATCCCTTGAATATCTTAGGAAGCTCAGTTGATGACTTGCAATGTGAAAGCCCTAGCTTGCTTGAGAAGATAGATGACATAAATGATGTGAATGAGTTGTAGAAGATGGGAGAATAGAATATTGAAGAAGATTGTGAAAATGAGGTGAAAATCACTTATTTAAACAATTCTTATACCTTAGTATCCGTTCATACCTCATCACAAGTCGACATCAAGTGATTTTGAATAAAATCCTAAAAGGAAATTTGAAATACTTTGAATTTGGGGCCAAGGGGGACTCATTCACCACCCATGGTGAATGGGTCCTATAAAGGGTTTTTTTGCCCTAGTCATTTTATTTTTGTTTTTCATAAATATTTCCAGTGTTGAGTGCACTCATGCTCAAATAAAATTAGTGAAAAAGATACATAATGCGCCATGTGGTGGTTGTGCAGCTTTTACCTTTTGCATCTTCCTTTCGGGAGGAGGTTCGAGACATGTGTTTGCTTGTCAGAGATTTCCTAGGGAGCTATATTTGCAAGCTTGGGAGTTTCCACCCTGCTGACACGTCATCTCCTTGTCATAGGTTATCTACACCGCCTATAAGGATATTTGAGTGAGGAGTTTGTCCGAGTTGGCTGGCCTTTCTTTTCTTCTCTTAGGTTTTGGGATGAAAGTTTTGAGACGACACCTCACAGTAATGTGGTCAATCAATTTTTTCTATTGTTAGGCTGTTGTTCCTAGGATCTAATCGCAATTGGGTTCCTATCTTTGCTAAAATATCTAGAGAACATTAATGCGTTAACTGAAAAGTTAATGCAAATATCTTTTGCAGCATAACTAAGAGTCTGTGATTGGATCGTGTGCTATCAACTATCAACACCTGGCAGTAATTACTTTTGAATTGAGGCAATTTTTCCTTTCTTCAACGGCTATAAAGGGAAGGCAATGACATCGAAAGGAGGATGATTTTTTAGAAAAGTATTTTTCTAGGAGGAACTGTTTTCTTTGAAAAGAGGAAGTGTTTTTCTTTTTAGTTTTCTTAAAGTTTTAAGAACTATATTTTACAAGAAAGTTACAGAAATACTTTATTCTTCCAAATTATATCTATTAAGGTTTAAACTATTATCGGATTGACATCTGACCTTTGTTTCAAAGTTTAGTTTTAATTAAAGCACAAACTATTGGGGGGAATTTATTGAGACTATGCATGTATGGCCTTTTTCAAGCTTTCTTTCTTTATACTATCATTTTTGAATGAAACACTGTGTCTTCAAGCTATATTTTGATAGTTTAAATAGTGGATTTCTATGTTTTATGCTTGTGTTGTGGCATATCATTTCTAAGAGAAATCAGACTATTTCTTTGGAATTTTTTGTTATCTTTGAAGTTGTTATTCTTTTGTGCTATGTTGTATTAGGAGACAAAGTTCTTATAATTTCTGAAATGCTATTCTTTTACTCTAAGGAATTTTTATTTTTGATCAAACCTCAATGAACATTTCCTATAGAAAGATTTGAAAGTCTGCACTATGTTTGAATTTATCCTTTGTTGTTTGTTCTCTTTCCAACAACGAGGGGTTGTGGCATTTTGTGTCCTTTATATCAATCATAGGAACAATTTGAGTTTGAAATGTTGGAAAAGCTTTGGCATATCACCTTTTATGTTTTATATTTACATTTTCTTTCTCCCTTATCTCAAAACCCCAAAAGAGGAGCTGACTTTCTATAAAAAAACTTGGAGGTATTGAGTGAGACATAATTTTTCCCCCACTCGCTAAATTTCCCATAAGATTGTCAGAGAGGTGCAAGCTTTGATGATCAACAATTCTTTTTCTGGCATGCCTAGTGGGACTAAAGTTTTTTCCAAATGCCTGATTAGAAGTTAGAAATATTTCTTAAATTAGGCTAAGGAAGGAAATTGGAAATTTCACGCCTAGAGTCCAAATGAGAGCATCCTCGAGAGGTCATTTCCAGTACTCTTAGTTACCTACCTCAAATTCTAGGAGAAGAACTACAAATTTTGTATCACCTATAAGGAGTAATAGAGCAAGAAGTCAGAGCCCATTATCTAGAGCCTTATCTACTCCACTTGGAGGTTTAAATTTCCAAATAATATTGCATGTATATTTGATTCATAGGAATCGTTTCCTCAGGCTCAAGTACCTCAACTTGATCCTAGAAATTTCATAACATGGGACAATGGTAGTCTATTACAACCACCCACACCCCTTGATGTGTGGCCTGCCATACCGACTAATGCCCTTAAGGCTATTCCAAGATTCTCCAGGAAGGATTTCAAAACCCCTTCTGAACACCTTCAAGATATAACAGAGGTATGCAAGGTACATAACTTATCAGAGGATAACATCTCTTTAAGATTGTTAGCCACCTCTTTTAAGGGAAAGACTCAAGTTTGGTATAGATCTTCATCCTTAGGTTCCATTCTTTCTTGGGACTAGCTCAGACAATGCCTGTTTGAATGATTCTTAGAAAAGGGAGATTGTTCCTCACTACTACAAGGTATGTGTAGGATCATCATGGAAAAAAAAGGCCCTTAAGTCACAAAAAAATTAGAAAAATCAGAGTTAGGCAACTTGACGTAAAGTTTTGAACAAGTAATCTATATTATTTCAAAAATATGTAAGAATAGAACCTGTAGAAAATTGAATCTAGTTTCTAAACTACTAGGTTTGTTTAAAAAGAAAAGAAAACTATTTGGTAAAATTTGAAATTTCAATGTAGTAGTACTTAAATTTCAGGGAAAAAATAAGAAGTAGGTGTTTGTCTAACCACCCTAACCGCAATAAAATGATAATTATTTTTTATAAGATTTTAGATATAAGTAAAGGACTCATGTCCCAATGTGATGCATATTTTTATGTAATTTTTTTCCAAGTAAATAATTAATTATGATTTTTTTATTACAACTTTTAGAAAATATAAAAACTTGTATGTCTGACCACCTTAACTTGGTCAAAACTTCATGGTGCATGTTTTGGATTCAAAAAATGTGATATTGTTTGAAAGCTATAGATGTTTTTTAATCAGCTTATCAATCCGGACTTTAGTCATAATTTGAATAGAAAATGAATAATAATTACTTATTAAATTCAAAGTAAAGCATAATTTATATTGGTGGAAAAATGAGAATCACCTTTAAAAACCCTTTTCATTTCATCAATTTTGGGTAAAAAAAAGTTGTCAGCCACATATCCATTATATTGCCACATTTTTGCACATCATGATTCAGCACATACCCTACAATGACTAATTACCATCAAGAGGGCTCTGCATGAAGCCATGAGTGATTTCAATACCAAGTTCCACAAGACCTGGTAAAGGATCCCCGTGACTGCTCAACCTCAGGCCATGATGGCATTCATGTTCTATCTAAAGGCCATAAATCTAGACATTGCACTTATGATAACCTCTATCGAAGGGAACATCCTGCCTGATGCATACGAGATGGTGGTGCGCATAGAGAATAACCTAATCAATGATGGGAAACTTTCACCTTAGAATAAGCTAATCCAAGCACTTCTGCCACACAATTGAAGCTAGTCACTCTACACCTTATGAATGAGCATTGTACCACTCAGGTGAGCACATCAAGTCTCTCGTCAATGGCAGTGGATATCATTGATATAAAAGATTTGATGTAGAATTTTGTTAATGAATTATTCATTATAAAATGGCAAAAAGTGACACCTCCAAAAACAACCACTCAAGTCTATGGTGGACAAAAGGCCCCTTATCAATATAATTCATATCAAGGATCTTATTGAGGAGGAGGTCAACAGGTATCGTCAATGAATTAGATAGTTCCAATTGCTACGCCATTGCGGTCAGTCAAGGGAAGTCCAAATAAAGAGATTGGCTCGGGCCAATACAATTTGGTGGAGGACAAAATTTTTTGGTGCTTCTCATGCAATGATGGCCATATGCTCCAAAATTGTCCAAGGGGAAATATACAGCAGAAGGTGGCAGAACAGAGGAGTAAGAGTATGTTTCTGAATGCGGGCAAATATGAGTCACCCAAAATGGAGAATGCTCATCTTAGGGCATAGATGCAAGGGATGTCCCTTCAACAAGAATTAGACATCGTGCCTGACCAAGCTCTTTTCTCATGGTTGGAGGAAGATGAGGCTGCATTTGCAAACAAAGCTGTGACAACTAGAATTCCACAAGTGTAGTCAGATTATAGTACAAGATCAAAAAGAAGGCTCGTAGGAGAATATGTACAACAAACTCTGCCACATCTGCAACCACATCAACTATCTCCCCTGGAGATGTAGGCTTCGCCACCCATCATTTGACTTGTTTTGTGGCCACATATTCCACCATCGGGGGAAAAGGAGGCAAAAAGAGTACAAGGTTTTGCCCTGATGGAAATTTTTCTCCCAAAAACAAAAGAGATACCACTATTTAAGCCAAAGGCCCAAACAGTTGGGATGCTTAATGTGGTGGAGTAATTGAAGAAGGCACCTTCCAATGTTTTTTTGTGGGACATTATATCAATTCACGTGCAACAGACCTTGCTTCAAGAAGCATTGAAGGTGGAAGGGCAAAGTGTGGAGGAGAGCACGACTCAGTGGAACAATCAAAGTGGAAATGATAGATCTGTGTCCCCCCCTTAGGCCCTGAAATCAACAACTTATACAAATAATGTGGATAGTGTTAAAGAGAAGGAGGTAAGCAGAATAAAACTGAAACCTTTCTTTTTGACGCTTATAGTAGGAGACAAATTTTTGCACAATAATATTATTGATTCGGGATCTTGCACAACTATTATGCCCAAGCAAGTGACTGATGCTTTAAGACTTAAGTATGAACCCCTTGGAAAGAGAATTATACAACTCAATGGAATGAAGGTCTCGACTGTTGGTTGGATAAGGGATCTATCCCTGACCCTCTCCTACCCAAGCCAGACAGTCACTTAGGAAGTAGTAATAATACACATTTCACCAGTTTTTGGAATGCGCCTATCAAGAGATTTCACTGCCAAGCTTGGTGGATACTTGGAACTTGATTGGTCCCACTTAATATTGAGAACCAAACACAGAGTAAAGATGAAGATTCTATCTGAATCCTTGCATCCTGAACATATTGTAGATGATGCAAATCTATGCTTTGGGGCTACTGATACCCCTAATTTTTAGTAGGAGAGATATTATGTAGAGAATCCCAGTTAGGAAGAAGGTATAGACAAGTGGATTTTAGAAGAAGAGATGTTACTCAATCAGTTCACCAATTCAAATCCATTCGACAACTTCTGCACTACAGGGTTGAGTTCCTATGTAATTCTTGATGAAGATCTAGCTTTTCTAAAACTAATGAAGAGTCTGGATGAGCTTGATGATCTATCTAATAATCACATATGGAATGCACATTTTGCTAGTGTCAAGTGAAAAATTGGCCCCAGAGTAGGTGTCCAATTGACATTTTTGATAGGATCATAAGACCTTAGAGCCTATTATTTTTTGTGTCCATGCTTTACTAATGATACTATTTATGAAGAGTTGGTCCATGGGTTGAATCTAGCAGAACAAATGGACGCAAGTGAGAAACAATTTGTCAGAAATCCCAAATCGATAGTAAGCATGATCTACGAGCAACCAACCACAACATATACAAAGGTAAGATATCAAGTACATAATGTGAGGGACCTCATTATAATTTTTGAAGCTTTTGGTATGCAAGGGAACCCCGATCTCAAAATAGTATCATCTATTGGGTGTTTCTTATCAAGATTCATTTGGAATTAGTTTCCTATCTAGAAAAAGCAAAGATTCTCCACAATTTTGAGGGATTATAGTAAGCTTAGTGTTGGAAAAGGAAAAAAATCAACAATTGGTAGGAGGGCCTCTTTCAAGAATAAAAGTAGGCAGAAGGAATTATGTTGCAATTATGACCTCAAAGGCTACGACCCAGATATAGTCTAGTTGGTATTTTTCTTAGAAAAAGGACCAGGTCAGTCGGACATGAACAAAGGATAATCCACTTAAAGGTCAAAGCTTTGGAAACACAGGTTTTCATCAAACAGGGTGAGATAGAAGACATATGTCCTATCAAATTTTCCGCTTGTTTTCTTTATCTAGTCCTAGTTCAAGAAGGAGATAAGGATATCTGACTTTATATTAGCTTTCAAGAACCAGGGGGGATTTTGCTAGATAATCATTCTTCCCTGACACGGATGCAACAGTTCTCCCAGGCTCTAACCAAGGAAGAGATCTCATCGTTAATACATGATTCCTCAAGGGACAATGAAGTCTTCATAATGGGATCTGACTTACTAAGGACGATGTCGACCACCAAGTGGGAAATGGTTGTACACTCCATAAAGGAAAATTTTGAGACGGTCTGAAGCTCAGAATTAAACATAATTTTTTTTTGGGTAAATCTAGCCTTGCTCGAGGATTCATACTAGATTTCACAAGGATTGCGACCTCATTTTTCCTAATGATAAAAGAGAAAGAATATTTTTAGTAAACTCCCAAGGGCACAAAGGCTATCAAGCAGCTAGAGAAGAATGAGGGAAAAAATGAAGAGTGTCCCATTACACTCCCCTCATCAAAACAAAGGAGAACTAATGTGCAGGAAAATATCATAGAAAGAATAATTGATAAGCTTTTAAGGAAACTAATAGCCACATTGGGTCTACTAAAAAATGTCACACCTACTAGTGCCCAGGAGCCAGTAGAGTCACAATGGTCAAATTTTGTTATCAAATACAAGGTTTTTCCCAAGACTTCATCATATTGTTATATGAGAAGGGGCATTTTAACCAAATCGATCATTAAGAACCTAATTGGGTCAATCCAATGTGTTGGGTTGGCCAGTCAAAGAGATTGGGACAGTCATAGATAAGTTTCCCTGTCGATGAATCAAATTACCCTCAAGTTAGACCTGAATTTTTTTTAGTATAAATTGATGTACAAAAATTTGACAAAAACCCAGAGGGAAAAAAGAGGAAGAAAAAAATCCATGAAGCTACAATCCACCATCGTCAAATAATCAGAGGATGTTCTGATGAAGATTTTTTTTACCCAAAAGAAGGTTCACTGCTAGGGTACTACAAATATGCTGCAAAGTCAGGACGACTGATTGATTCCAAAATGCTATGGAAAGGTCCTTTCAAGAATAACACATGCAAAGGAAAGAAGGCATACAGAATCAAGGAGATATTTTTAGATGTGTCGATGAATGGTATTTATCTGAGAATTTTATGTTAAAAAACATACAATTCTTTTAAAAAAATTTAAAAGTTATGTACCATATGTAAAAAAAAATTAATTATTTCAATTTTTTTTTTAGAATAAGGCCCAGAATAACAAAGGAGAAATAAGAGTTATACTATATTATGTTTATCGACAAAATTTACAATACAATATATAGCCTAAGGCTCAGAAATACTACATAAAGCTCTCTTGAGAAAAACCCAAAAAGGGAGGAAAAGATATGATAGTCAGTAAATTTCTACCTCGAGCGGCAAGGAAAAAGTGAATCGTACTCAGCTTTCATTTCTCCTCTTTTTCTTCTTCTTTTTCTTCTTCTTTCGTCAGACAGGTTGCAAGTAGGGGAAAAAAACACAACAAATGTGGGCCACACAGTTCAGACCCAGGGTCTACTCACTGTGAAGTTGCACTAAGTAACTAAAGTGATTTTTCCAAGCAATCCTCAGAACTATCTCCACGTCGTACTCCTGCAGACGGAATGTGGTTACTAGATGAGAAGAACAATAGTGCACCTCCATGTCCATGGTGCAAAAGTCAGTAAGGAATGGAAGCTAGGGCACTTCCACCCTAAAGTCTACAAGCCTGCGAAGGTCCATGGCACTTGGAATGCTGACGTCTGGAATGGTCTCTTGCACTATGTTACCGAGCCCTTCCATCAAAGAGGTGTTGAACATATTATAACATAGCTCAATTATCATGGGCTTGGCCAAACCCAAGTCCAGTAGTCAGACCACGAAGTGTGAGAGCAAGATACAATTGCTATGCAGCTAGTTCTCATTGGTAAGGTAGTCTGCACCAACGACCCACTTAAACGAAATCATGATTAGGGGGTCACAATTCTTCACCAATAACTTGATATGGCTATCAGTAATCTCTCCCACAAAGCAGTTCTACGGTCTTCATGGAAGGAGCCAAATAGGGGTACTTAGACCAGCAGACATCATGACATAAGTGGATTATGGCAGAGAGAAAGTAGGTGGAGGACCAACTATGATAGAGAACTATATAATTGAATGAATTTATAAAAAGGTGGTGTAGCTATATATAGAGAAAAAGCTAACGGGGAAACTTCACCAATAGGATTTTTATTTTTGGCTGAAAGACAATGGAAAATTTTGAGGCATAACGAAGCAAGGTGGGAAAATTGTTGGGAAGATTTGACGGAATTCCTTGAGAAATAAATTTGGGTGTTAGGGAGTACATGCCCCCATACACTGATGGTTGATGCGTGTCCTTTTGCATCATTAGTGCTAACCTGTTCACTAATGAGAAAAAGACATGGATTAACACGCTAAGGCTTTGACAAATTAATGAAGATGTCTTTTCAGAAGTACCTAGGGTCATCTTGACACACTCCATATGATGAAAAGCATGCTCTTCGATACAATGAATTAAAGGAAAGAATAGGCAACAAAAGGAATGTCCTAATTCTATTTTCATGGCTTTTTTGGCATTCTAAAGGGATATGGATCTCCCATCCACATGTATTTTCCTAGTGGCAGCATTTAATGAACCATCAATAGTGGTAAACTCATAACTACATGCAAAAGCACTAAAATTAATTACATGCAAAAGCAGGTTAGTTCCTAGGAAGGAAAAACGGTTGTTGTGACAAGAGAGTCTTTATATCATTTTTGAGTAATCATGGCAGAAGTATCTACCTCTGGCAGGTGAGCCGAAGTACCAAATAAAAGACCCGGTTACGCAAATATTTTTGGGCACTACTCATTTGCTAATGCCCCAGCTCTAGAAGAACAACCATTTGAACACTGCAAGAAGCTTCAATCTGAAAAACACATCTTAAAGGAGGTAGTTCAAGATATAACCAATAATGTTTATGACCCTCGGTTATCGACAAACCCTAAAAATCTTAGGGAAGGTACTTTTCAGAGAATGCTAGGGCATGAGTCTGTACAGGGTTTTGCATTTCGGCTTTGGAACTGTGGCCTACCATAGTTTGTGCTACCTATTGTTCATCCATGCTTGGAGTTGGTTGATGCTTGTGTGAAGATATTTAATAGAGATACAAAGGATGTTGAGGGCTATAGGGTCAAGATCACCATTTCGGCCCAAGCTATACGAAATATGCTATGTATCCCTCTGAGATGGGGTGCCAACCTTTTCAATGAAGAATAGATGGATGTCCTAGGGGAAGATATGTTCAGGAAAACAAGTTTTTATGAGGATGAAATGAAGGGAAGTCAACAGAGAGGATAGATTTGCTGGCCTCTGTCATGAAGGAAATTCAAGAAGGACACGCAGTCTGTGTTCTCGATGTTAGCCTGGGTTTTTGGGCTCGATGAAAATGAAGAGCTAAACCCTTTCATGTTTTCCCTAGGACTTGTGCTTAAAAGAGAAAGGGTACAAAGATGCTATGATTTTGCTGAAGTAATGGCTGGGAATATGAAGCTACGATTGAGAAACTATAGTATGGAGTCCAAGTTCAAATGTTTTTCCATTATGGTTCATTTATTATTGCATCAAAATTTTGAGTGGCCAAGGAGAAATGTGCTAGTATCTAGGATGGATGAGAGGCTATATCTAGCCAATTTCTATGTGACCCCCATGTTTTCAAGAATGGGAGATTACTATCAATTTGCAGATCATTTTCTAAGACCAGTGTTGCAAGATTTGTTGCCTCACCCCTTCAGCCATTTTTCTCAGGAGGTTATAGAATGGATAGAGCATCCACCTATCCCAATGGATTACTTCCTCGATGAAGATTTAACATTTTTCAGGTTTCATGGTTTCTCTAGGGAAGTTTTCTAACTCCCTAGATTTGTAACAAACTGAAATTTCACACTTGAGGCTTGCCTACAAGTGTCCACTATCGATAGAATATATGGTATAGGAAGGAATAAAGCAAAGATTTTTGATCTTCCCTTTATGATTGCAAAGAGTCAAGTGGTACTAAGCAAGCAGAAGGCTGAGGATGAGATCCAGAATCATTTGATGGCTTTAGGTTTGGTCCTCATTTGTGACAAATGGAATTATAACCCAGATGGGCATTTCAGCTTATGGCACCAGCTTAAGGAGTACTTCCAATGGAGGAGAAATCTTGCTTGAGAAATTATGAAAATATACATCGAATGGGTTGATTTACCAAAGGAATGACAAAAATGGCTAAGTTTTTATGAGCCATAGGCACAATATCAGAGAAATCCTCTAATGGAAAAATCTCTTAGTACACAGCTGAGGTGTGAGGGATGGTCGAAAAGAAAGAATGCAAAATTTTGGAGGTTCTAACAAGAGATAGGGAATCTAGGTGCTTTATTCGGTAGTTTCCAACTCAATGAAGAGTTCAAGGACACATATGATAAGGAAGCTAGTTCTGACAATAGCAATCCTTAGACAAGCCATGAAATTGAAGAGGAACAAGTTCCACTCCTAATTCCTAGACCTTAGGATCCTAACAACCAAAGAAATTTTGGGCTAGGGGGTCCATAGGCCCCGTCCACATCCCAAGCCCGAAGCAAAGGAAAGGAGACTCAACAATCCCCAAAAATATCCTTAGAGGCTGCTAACATCCAAATGTCGGAGGACTCTACTAGAAGGAGATTGGAACATGTTGGCTCTAATTGTGCAAAGTGGAGGAAGATCTAGGACTTAAGTACCCCTGATATATTGATTCATCAAGAGGAAGAAGTGGAGTCTTCCTTGAAAAATGCTTCATCGACTGCGGCTTAGGTAAGTTTTTCTCACCCTCTTCCTCCTATTTCTACATCTCTAGTTCAACCCTAGTCTTTTCCTGTCTGAAATAATCATAATCCCCCATCTTCGATTCCAAAACTATTAGTAATGAATGCAATCCCCGCCATTGAAAATCAACCTGCTAAAAATTTCTTAGGCACCGAAGGAACATCATCCATCATGGCTACTGTTGTGTCATTAGTTGCTTTTTCTAAAGCCCCCATTGAAATCACCAAAACTATGGCTTTTCCTATTACTCCCAATCTGTCTACTTCTAGGAAGGTACCTCTCCATCAACATTTTTCCACTTTTTCCCCTATTGTTTCTTCCCCTACTCCTTTTGGTATTAAGCCTTTTTCTATGATCACACTACCATTTGCATCTCCTCACACTCATGTATTTGAAGTCTCCCTACCCTCACCCTTTTTGGAATACCCCATGGTGCTCCCATTGCAGCTCAAAGTGTTGATGTCCCTCAGACTCTTCAAGGTCATTTCAACGCCACCAAACAGGCTTGACTGACCAAGAAGTTGAAAATGTTATCAAAGAGTGTCGAAAGGCCTGCCATTAAGAGGATTGAAGCTTGTTTTAATGAAGAGTGGAACTCCCTGCTTATCACCACAATGAGGCCTCTGGTTTCCAAACCCAAAGGGAAAATGTAAATGGAGGACTATGACATCCATGTCGTGGGCCTGGATCTAAATGAAACTCGCCCACGTGATAAAGTGGTCCTAGCCAAAGCCACACAAAAGGTGGTATATGCTAATTATGAATGGCTTGATAGGAAATTAAGGAAGCGCAAGGCTAAGTTGGTAAATGTGAAAGGGATAGTGAGTAGGATGTAGAATGAGGTCCAAGCCAGAGATGTTGAAATGACCTGCATAAAAAAAATTCAAGGCCAACAAGGAGAAATGTCCAAGTCACTTGCAGATACCTAAAATAAACAGGTTTAACTTCATGCTGAAAATGAAAAATTAAAGAGAAGTTTTAGTGATGTTGAATCTCAAAATATTGATGATCGACGAAGAGTCCAAATTGATGTGGCATATTCAAGACAGAAAGTCAGATGACTAAGCTTTGAGTTGGAAAATTCTCTTCAAGAGAAAGGTCAGAAAGAAGAATTAATACCAGAGTAAGAGAGGCTCATTGGAACCAGGAGTTAAGTATTGCAAGAAGATCTAGATCCTTCTCCATAATGAGAAGGTTAGTGGCTATGCATTGGGACAGATAGTGGTGGGCGTATGTATACTAGGCCCACCTTATAGTTCTTAAGGGACATATAGGAACTGAATGCCAAAGTTTGTTTGATGGCTGACCACTTCATACAAACATGTTCACCCCGGGTGGTGGAATCCCAACGTTTTATCTCCAAATTAAGCATCGCCACCGATCAGGTTCAAAGAAGAGTGAGAATTCCCAATCGAAGGGTCGCCTTCATCAAAGCCAATGAAATCATTAGTTGCCACATGGTTGCGGTAAAGTGCAAGGATCATCAGATGATATTGAATAAAGGAGTCACCGAGATCAAAAAGGATTTCGCCGTCCTAGTTGGTTTTGGGTTGCCTCCTCTTCTCTCCCCAAACGAAGATGCACTGTCAATGAAGCAAATCAATGAGGCAATCTGACAAAAGATGCAAACCACTGATGAACTTCCGAGCTCAAGTGTTGTATCCATGGTGGATGATTTTGAGTGTGAAGTCTATCCTCTTTCTCAGCTCTATCATCACTTGGGTGCAATCTCTTCCAGATGGGGCGTCATCTCTTTCAAGGATATTTTTGATCTCAAACAAACTTACAGGCAAATTTGAACCCTTTTTCTACTGAAAAATGCAAATTGGGAGGCTCACCACATCGCTTTCGTCAAACTCTAGGAATAGCTAGAGGCCTAGGCTTGAATCTCCACAGAAGCGAAGAACCATGTGAGTCGCTAGAACTGTAAAGGTTTTTTTTCCCTAGACATTTTATTTTTGTTTTGCATAAAAATTTCCGGTGTTGGGTGCACCCACACTCAAATAAAATTAGTGAAAAGATGTGCAATGCACCATGTGGTGGCTATGCAACTTTTTACTTTTTGCATCTTCCTTTCGAGAGGAGCTTCAGGACACATGTTTGCTTGTCGAACGTTTCCCTAGGAGCTATATTTGCTAGCTCAAGAGTTTTCACCCTGCTGATACGTCATCTCCTTGTTGTGGGTTATCTGCACTGCCTATAAGGATATCTGAGTGAGGAGTTGGTTTGAGTTGGCTAGCCTTTCTTTTCTTCTCTCAATTTTTGGGATGAAATTTTTGAGATGACACCTCACAATAATGTGGTCAATCAATTTTTTCTGTCATCAGGTTGTTGTTCCTAGGATATTATCGTAATTGGGTTCCTATCTTTACTAAAATATCTAGAGAACATTAATGTCATAGCTGAAGACAATGCAATTATATTTTGTGGCCTAACTAAGAGTCTGTGATCGGATCATGTGCTATCAACTGTCAACACCTGGCAGTAATTACTTCTGATTTGAGGCAGTCTTTCCTTTCTTGAATGACTATAAAGGGAAGGTGATAGCATTGAAAGGAGGATGATTTTTCAGAAAAGGATTTTTCCAGGAGGAACTGTTTTCTTTGGAAAGAGGAAGTGTTTTTCTTTTTAGTTTTCTTAAATTTTTAAGAACTATATTTTAGAAGTAAGTTATAGAACTAGTTTATTCTGGAAAATTATATCTATTAAGGTTTAAACTATTATTGGATTGCAATCCAGCCTTTGTTTCAAATTTTAGTTTTACTTAAAGCATGAACTATTGAGGGGAATTTATTGAGACTATGCATGTATAGCCTTTTTCAAGCTTTCTTTCTTTATACTATCATTTTTGAATGAAACACTGTGTCTTACAAGCTATATTCTAGTAGTTTAAATAGCAGATTTCTATCCTTTATGCTTGTGCTATGGAATAGCATTTCTGAGAGAAATCAAACTATGTCATTGGATTTTTTTGTTATCTCTGAAGTTGTTATTCTTTTGTGCTATGATGTATTAGGAGACAAAGTTCTTATAATTTCTGAAATATTATTCTTTTACTCTAAGGAATTTTTATGTTTGATCAGACCTTAATGAACATTGCCTATGAAAAGATTTGAAAGTCTGCACTGTGCTTGAAGTTTGTCTTTGTTGTTCATTCTCTTTCCAACAATGAGGGGTTGTGGCATTCTATGTCCTTTATATCAATTGTAGGAACAATTTGAGTTTGAAATGTTGTAAATGCTTTGGCATATTTCCTTTTATGTTTTATATTTACATTTTCTTTCTCCCTTATCTCAAAACCCCAAAAGAAGAGTTGACTTTCTATAAAAAAACACAGAGGTATTCATTGAGACACAATTTGACCCCCACTCGCTAAATTTTCCATAAGACTGTTGGAGAGGTGCAAACTTTGATGATCAATAGGTCCCACCTAGGACCTAAAACTGTGTGTCAGTAAAAATGTTGTATTTAATGTTATTTTTTGGGATAACATCCAAAAATACACTTAATAAAAGCATATTACAGAATAAAGGGGATAAATAAAGCATGAGAAAGGTGTAAATAGTGAAGATGTTCCTAAAAAAGCATCAAATCTTGTTATATGACTTTACAAAACTTCAAAATAGGACTTGATTAGTGATGAAAAGGTGATTTCTAGGTGAATCTTAATGAATAGAGTCTAGAAGAATGTAGAAATGATTTACAACACTTCACAACACCCTCACAAGATGTCGTTAAATGCAATTTATTTAGTTTGCAAGGGTCCAAGACTTAGTGTGGATGCATAAAATGCCTCACAAAACCTGAATCAAGGCCTCATTAAGTCCAATTATTCTCATGTCAAGCAAAGGGTCCTTTTTTCTACGACACACTAATCCATAATTCCTAGTTGATATGCTACTAAAACTAATAAGAGCATGACAAGGAAATTTATTGGAGATTTACTTGAATCATTCATAGATACTGACACTAAGACAACACAAGACCATTTAAGTGTTGCTTTAGTATATTTTATGGAACCCCCTTTAGTATCATCTAAGGGTACACAAAATAGTTAACTAATTCATAGGATATTAAAACCAAGTCATTAACTAGATGGAACCCTCTTAACTTTCCTCTCATCACATTAATACCAAGTCATTAATATATTCTTGTCATTCTATCCATGCAAACCCTAATTTCATAATTATATAATAGTATATACAATATTTGCATTCAAGTAGAGTTTACTATCTGATTTAAATTATATTAATATTTAAGCATAGTTCACTATATAAGAACATGACACTTGGTAATTATTTTAATAAAAATGAGATTATTCTAGTGATTCATGACCTAATTTTTATGACTGCTTTTGTGATCACTTTCTAAGTATTATACATTAGTGCAAATGTTGTCCCTTTGCTAAAAAGGAATGTGCATCACATTGCATTCTCCTAAAGGAATTAGAAATGTCTTAGGTTTCACATATCCTTTATTCCTAAAAACACAATGTAACATAATTAATTTAATTTTTTATTATGCAATCAATTATTCTCATTAAAACCCCACTTATAATTTAAACCTAAGGTAATTATCATGATCATAACTATTGATGTATCTATTGATCTATATACTAAACCATGACATCAGATAATAGCTTATATTACAAGTTTGTTTTGAATATGTGTAATAATAGCTTATATTACAAGTAATAGATGCCACTTAATAAAAACAAATACTACCTCAAACTTATGGTGGATAGATAAATTATCAAAGCATAAATAATAGAAAATTCTACAACATTGTAAGTGAAAGTATTTTCTTATGTGAGCTATGAGAAGGTATAGCTAATTGTGGTAGTAGTGTGATCAAATGTTCCCATGTGTAATAGGATTTTTTTAAGGGATACTTTGAGTTATGCCAATAGTTCTCTATTATCAAATTTGCTCATATGCATGCTTTGAGAATTAGTTATTATGAAAAAATTAAAAATTATTGTGAATGATTTACAATAATATTTCCTAATCCACAAAAAGATTGTATTGATTAGATATGGATGTGCATGAATGTCTAATAAGAAATTTTACCCATTTTATACTTTTTTAGAATAAATATCCCTATTTTTATTGTGATCTTATACATTTATTCTTAGATAAGTAATTGAAATATGAATGTTGAAGCTAGTGAAATTAGAAACATGTATGTTTATTATGATTAAGATGTTATGACTATGCATATATTTTACATATTGATGTTGTGATAAATGTCAAAGAATTATCAATGGAAGAATGAATAGAACGGTAAATGAAGGCACTTGCCTTGACTAAGTTTTATGGTGTGAATTTGTGTCCTAGGGAACTAATATTGTGCATTAATACTTCTAATTTTTTTTATAAATATACTTTTTTATTTTTTATTTAATTTATTTAGTTTCACATCTGATTAGCTAATAGCCCGTTCTAGGTTAAAAGGATTTTAATACGATACCGCTCTTTCTGCGACGCATTTAATACTATGCAGTCTCTTTCTAATATTGAAGATTATCACTGTAGACAATTTGCTTGTCTCTTAAACGAGTTTCAAGACATCCTAGCTAGCTAGCTTTCTTTGGATTCTCCAATGGCGAACTTTTCTCTCTTCTGAGAAACAAGAGATAAATTGACGTTTCCTATCAAGTGCGACACCTCTCTGCAATCTTCAAAACTTTGAATGATTCTGTTTACAATTTTGGAGATTGTCATAAAAGACAATTCACTTTCTTCAATTAACTTCAAGAACGGTGATCCCAAGAAGATTCTTCGTGGTTCTCAAGGTAATGATTGTCCTGGCCGGTTTGCTTGTTCAAAATCATGAACAATGTTCAATGGCGAACCTACCAATCTCTTAGGAGAAAGAAGATAATTTCCTATTAAAGAGTGAATTTAGTATTAGTAATGGTTAATATAACAAAGAAATTTTTTGAATTTGTATTTTTACTATCAAAAAATTGGTATCTTTATGTTTATAAAAAATAAAAAATTGACCACTTTAATATGCTATTTCTCACTGTAATTATGGTATCTTAAATGTAACAATCAGTTAATAATAAAAGTGTGAATTTAGTTTATATTCTAATTTTTTTTATTATTAATTGTAAGATTTTCATTCTTGATCTTTATAGTTATTATTATATAGTTCTTTATGCTTATTATTGTATAGTTTGGTTTACATGTATGACTATCAAATTAATCTAGGTTACTTATGTACCTACAAATTTTATGATCTTTTCACTTTGTAAATTTAAATTTTAAAATATAAATTTCTTGTGTGAGGCCCAACCCCATCTAAAATTTTGTGAGTTTTTAATAAATTCAATTACACTAGAATAGTGAGTTATTTGATGTCTCGACCAATATTAATGAATGTAAATCTAATTGCTTTTGGATTTGATTGTGTGCTAGTCTTTTTTCATCAAATCCAGAAGCAATTAGATTTATATTCATATAGATTGTGGAAATCTAGTTACATTGATTAATGAATGTGTTATAGCATTGGAAACATTGACCAATAAAATGAGTAGATCTCTACTTTTATTCTCTTAGAACATTATGTTGAATTGAGTGTGTAATTGAGAAATTTATATATATTCTAGTTTTGAAGGTATAGGAGACCATCAATGATTGGACCCAACTACATGCTTAATATTCTAATTGTTGCATGACCTTGTTTAAATGGTGATTGTAATAAATGTGTCTTATTAAATGTAAATAAGCAAAAACCATTCGAAATGTATGTGAGTATATGGGATTCAAATTTTGTACACCCATCATGAGAGGAGAAATTTTGAATTGATATGAGAAAAAGGAATAATGTGTACCTAAATTTAGTACCAATAAACCATGAATTTTTAAAATAAACCATATCCATGGCTCATGTTTTCTAAGGGAGATTTGAATATTTGATAGATCACATGGTTCCACTAGCCCTATGATGATCTTAGACGTATAATTGTAATGAAATCCCTTTCCCACTATGATCTAAAAATTATTAATATTCACATCTTCTACCCAACAAAACTAACACCCTATGAAATCATCTATGACGATTCTAATCCATAATTCGTAGTTACTAAGATACTAAAATTACTAAGAGCATGACTAGGAAATTTAATAAAAAATTACTTGAGTCATTCATAGATGCTCACACTAAGACAACACAAGACCATTTAGATGCCTCTTTATTATATGTTATGGAGCACCATTTACTCTCATCTAAGGGTATGTAAAATAATTACCTTATTGATAGCTATTGAGATATTAGAAACTAAAAAATAGTTGCATTTATATGAATTCCTACTATAGATGTCTCACTCAATCAAAAATTTTGAGTCTTTATTCTACATGAATATTATTTAGGATACATACCATTCAACCTCTACAAACACCATAAATAATTAACTAAAATTACAAGAACATTATAGAATATTATAAAACTACTTATTTGTTATATTATAGACAAACTAGAAAGGACATAATTAATGATTAATTTCATAAGATGATTATGAAACTTAAAAAAATAAATTTTTGCTTCATCATTTTATTTATGTATATAGATTTTTGTTGTAATGAGAAATAATTAAAATGATAAGAACATTATCCTTTCTAGGATAATTTCACATGTAGCATCAACACACAAGAAAATTACAATTTACATTCATATGATTTTTAACTTCCCTCAAGAGATTCATATTAATACCAAGTAATTAATTAGATATGTATTCTTGTCATTCTATCCACAAAAGCCTAATTTTGCAATTTTATAATAATATATAATATTTGTATTCGAGTAGAATTTACTATCTAATTTAATTATATTGATATTTACACATGATTTACTCTATAATAACATAACACTATGGCTATATCCCTTGGCCATCAAACCAACCATGTGGTAGAGGCTATAGGAGATTTTCAAGTTTTAAAGTTAGCTTATAATCTAAATATAAGAAACTTATGGCTCGAAAGAGATTCTAAAAATATTATTGACTGTCTTTTAGGAAGGACTCCACCCTCATAGACGATAAAGAATTGCATAGATGAAGCAAAGTCTATTCTAGACAAATTTGAAAAAGTTAAAGTTTCACACGTCTACAGGGAAGCTAACAACGTGGCAGATTACTTTGTGAATTAAGGGGTTAGGAAGCAAGGACTGAAAACGTGGAAGAAAGAGAAAGGGCCAGGTACATCAAAATCAAGAGATTTTATGGGGCCACATCATGTTATTTAGAAGGGAAGAAAAAGTGGCATGCTTTGTGGGTGCATTGGAACAATTGCACAATTCTACATGTCCTCGGCAATGGTAGAGTCTGCAGTAAGGAGCAAACAAAAATGGGGGGGTAGGAAAAGAGCTGAACCTAAAAGCTATGAGGTTCACACTACAAATGACAAGGTTTGGGAGCAGACTGAAAAAGGTGGGCTGGTCCCATATCTGGAAAAATTTCATGGGACCAACTCTGTGGCTACGGATTACTTCAAGAAGAACTAGAACAATGGTGAAATCATTCTCTTTGGAAGAAAGGTGAAGCTAGATGAGCAAATTCTTGGGGAGATTACTGGAATGTCTATTGAGGGTGTGAAGTTTTATCATGACAGAAGGTTCTCTAACGAGGTGGTCATCAGATTTCCTAAGAAGGACAAGGAGAAATTAAAACTGGTTAAAATCTCTAATAGCTACTTCAAAATTGATACTATCAAGGCACTGTGGAGAAAGGTACTACATGTTATCGTGGAGTATATCACCTTGGATGGGAGATTTACTAGAGTGTATGGGCATCATTTCATTTTTCTTAACCACTTCCGCCACAAGGTATGGATTTCTTTATCTCACTACTTGTTATGTTCCCTGAGTAATAGCCTTGAGGACCATAGGAAAAACCCCAGGAGATACCCCATTCTTCATCCTGGTCTTATTAGGTTAATTTACAAACACTATCAAAGAATGCTAGCTTTATCTAAACCTGTGGCCTCTTCAAAGTCTGAAGACTATAATACCAATAGTGGGGGCTCAGAGACTTATCCAAACAAGGAGATAATTCTTGAAACCCACCCATCCTCTGAGATGTCTAGTAAGAAAACCTAGTCTAAAAAACCCCAATTTGCTAAAGCTAACCCTGAGTCCTTACTCGACTGCTCTGCCCCCTTAAAGAATCCTGCTCTTAAGGGCTCCCCTACCAACAAGCTAGTTTCCTATTTTGCAGATTCCATAGAAGATAAAGCCAAGAACCTTGAATCCAATAGAAATTTTGTGCCCTGCGCTCCTGCCTCTTTCAAATTTGAAGGTACCAAATTTCCTAGCTCCCCCAACCTGGTTGATGTAAATCTTATATTAGACTGGGTTCAGTCTGGTGACATTATGGCCTTTGCTAGAAATGAAATCAGTGAAATTTTCAAGGTCTTAAAGTGGGCCTATCAAGAAATTAATGAGCTCAATCAAAGAAACAGGGATTTGTATAGTAAGTCAGAGGAACTGGAGCTGAAGTTGGCCACCCTCACCAACAAAGAAGGGAAACTAAATAAAAGCAGCATTGGAAAGAAAGGAGGTGATATCAAGAGGAGAAATACAAGTCTATGGAAGAGGAAATGCTTAAAATCAAAATTAATTTGAAAACAGTCTTGGAACAAAATCATAAAATGGCTAGGCACAATGCCATTATTATCAATGCTATGTTTGAAAAGCTGGAAAAAACACAATAGGGTTCGCTGGTCATAGACTTGGAAGAGAACAAGGAAAGAAAGAATGAGGACCAAGGTATCTCTAAAAGGACCTGGGCCAATCTTAAAAGGAAAGCACCTCCCACAACATAGATGGTTCAGATTATAAAGAGGGGAGTTCAAGACATGAACAAGTTGGAAGCCAAGACTGTTAATCTTTTAAAAACTCAAATTTAGCTACTACTCACTTTCTGTCTAGTTTTTTGGTTATGTGGCCTTCACTGGCCTTTTTTTTGGCTGTGGGCGTTTACTGCTGTTATTTTTATAGCCTTTCTGACTATGATGTCTCTTTTGACTCTTTCTTTATTCTGTAAACTTTGTGGTTTCGGGTCCTTGTAAAACCTGTTTTTTCCTCTTTCAAAAACATAACACTTTGTTAATTCCTTAATAAATTTTTTATTATTCTCATGACTCATGAACCAATTTTTTAGACCATTTTTATGATCACTTTCTAAGTCTTATACAAGAATGCAAAGGTTGTCCATTTTATAAAAAGGAATGCACATCCTATTACATTCTCCTAAAGTAAATAAAAATGTGTTGGGTTTCACATATCCTATATTCCTACAAACATAATATAACATAAATAATTTAATTATCTATTAAAAAATCAATCATTCTTATTAAAATTCCACTTACAATTTAAGCCTATGTTAATTATCATGATCATAACTAGTGATGCATTTATTTATCTAAATACTAAATGATGGGATTATTTATAATACATTTTATTGGTTGAAATAAATTTGTCTTTTGATAGTTTAAGCTTGTTCTTAGATGAATTTCATGATATGATTTTCTCCAATACATTTTTCTTATTAATATGTGTAATATTATCTTATATTACAAGTAATATATGTCATTTATTCAATAAAAAAATAATACGTCAAACTTATGGTGGATAGATAAATTATTCAAGCATAAACAATACAAAATGATACAACATTGTAAGTGAAATTATTTCTTATGCGAGCTATAGTAAAGTATAGCTAATTGTGAATGATTTACAATAACATTTATTAATCCACAAAAGCTTGTATTGACTAGATATGGATGTGCATGAATGTCTAATAAGGAGTTTTACCTATTTTTATATTTTTTTAAATACATGTGATCTTATATATTTATTCTTAGATTGCAAACTTAAATATGAATATTGATCCTAGTGATGCATGTATAATTATTGTAATTAGGATGCTTTTACTATGCATATATTCACATATTGGTATTATGATAAATGTGTAAAAGAATTACCAATGGAAGAATGAATCAAATTGTAAATGGAGGAATTTCCCTTGATAGCTATATTTTTAATTTTTGGTATATTTTATGTTATGAATTTGTGCCCCAAGGAAATAATATTGTAATTTTTCTTTTTTGATGGCTATATTTTTAATTTTTGGTATATTTTATTTGGAAATTGTATGTTTAATTTAACATAAATAAGGTAATTTCATATCTAATTAGCTAATAATCCTTTCTAGGTTAAAAAATAAATAATCGAAGGTAGGGATTAGTAGACCAAAATTTATTGGTTTGAAGAGGAAATCTTACTCGAAGGCTGCCTATGAGCTTCAAGGATTTGTAGCATTTTTTAGTTTGTTTCAATTCTATAATTTAATATGTTTGTTTCATGATTTTGGGAGGCTTTGTGTAGAGTTTCATATTCATATTTAGTGTGGATTTTAAAGGGTTGTTTCCTATTTTAGATCATTTTTGTTCTTTTGCATTATTAACTAAAAATCAGCTTCTAGTGTTAATTTAGTGTTATTATTGTGTAGTTTTGTAGTTTTATGTAGATTTAATAGTGATTGGTTCAGGTATTATTTCCTAATATTTTTTCCATTATATTTAATACTATATATATTATATTGTATGTGAAAATCAAATTTCTATTGTAAACCAAGATTTTATGCATTTAATATAAAATTTGACAAATTTTAGTTTGTAGTTTTTGGAGAAACCTATAAATTCTTTTGGATATTTAAAAATAAAAATAAAAAAAAATTGTAGAGGGTTTGAATGATTTTATTTTAGAATTTCTATATGATTTTATGTTTAATATTTTATTACAAATTAATTCAATTGGGATATTGGATACTCTTGAATTCATCTTTTGTTTCATGAGTATTCAAGCATATTATAGAGCACGAAATAATGATATTGCATTAATTATAGTAGAAACAATATTGTATCATATATAATTAGTATAAGTGAATGGATTTATATATGTGTGCATGCAATCATATTGTTTTTTGGGAAATTTTTTAACCTAATTTCTAATTCTCTCTTACAACTTTTTTGGCTTGATGTAAAAGAGTGTTGATGAATATAACAATATTTTAAAGCACACTAAACTATTTTGTAATGGAAATACTATTTTTAAGTGGAATATTTTTTTAAGATAGATAATTAACCATATATTATGTGTAGAATCCTTCTATTTTAAAGATATAATTTGATTTTCAAGCATTAAAATTTAAGACAAAATTTGTTTTCTATTTTTTTAAAAGGTTTTTGCTTCTCCACCTTAAGTACCCAACTATTATATGACAAATGAGAAAAATAAATTGAATTATTTTATGATGTATTACATCTTGGAGAGAGTACTATTCCATCTAAATTTGAATCTTTGTTTTAGATCATATTCTTATCTATAAAAATACATTTGAGCCTTCATATAGTATAAATATTATGTCCTTTAAAATGTGATTACAATGAAGTTCCAAAACCATTTTTCCTAAATCATAGAAAAATTATTACACCTTAATGGTTAGGATGTGTCATTAATAAGGTGAAATAAAAGGTCAATACTATAAAATATCCCTCTTGTGATTCTTACTACAAGGTAGGCCTTAAAAGTTATTGGTTTGAGAAGAAATCACATACCATACATTATAATAGAAAATCAAGAGAGTATTGGATGCAACTCTTCTTCTATCTCAATCAAAGGAGAATTAGGAGAAATAGAGCAAAATTTTTCATTTGCATGCATTTGAATTTTTTATATACCCTTCATTTTTCTTATCTTCATATTGGCACACTTGATGGGACGCATGTTCCTATTACTAATAAATTTATCTTGATTTCTTGTAAGTTAATAGCCTAGGTTATAGAATGGTTCTTCTACATTGTGTTTTAGCACTTTGTATTATTTTTTACTACTTATGTTTCCATATGTGTGCTTCCACACTATGTTTTAGCACTTATATTTCCAAAACTAGGAGTATGTACTGTGTTTTAACACTGCTTCTCATAGATTAGTAATTCCATTGCATAAGTTAACATTTTTGACATAGATTACTACTTTTGTTTCATACATTAGGGCTTCTATTTCATAGAATAACACTTCATCTTAATATATTAGTGATTCTAATTTAGAGATTAATGCATATACCATAGATTGGTACTTCCACTTTATAGATTAGAACTTTTATTTAATATATTGCACTTCTACCTCACATATTGACACATATGTTCCATACCAATGCCTATGCACCTAAATTAGTGCCTTTTAAAAAAACTAGCATAAATTATGGTCTACTAATATTATTTTCAACTTTCCATAGGCATTGGAAAGATAATTCATATATCTATGTAATCAATTAAATATTTTTTATATAATTTGCAGCAAAAATTAAGTAAAATCACTTTAAATTCATATTTCAATTTTCTCAAAACTTCAAATACATCTAATTTGTACATATGACATCCAGTTTTAACAAAAAAATAAAATTAAATATATTATAAAATGACAAGGAGACTATTAGTAGCCCCAATTTTGTTATTTGGATTTTTGGAAATTTATTTTAGATGTTTTGGATTGGATATTTGATGGAGTTTTAAGACTTCCCTCTCAATATATGGAACAACAATAATGCCACTTTCAATACCGTTCCAACCAAAGGTAACATTTTGTAATGTTTGCATGCCCATGACATGTTCTTAATAAAAAAACTATTAATAGATGGAAACCTAATTTCGAACAAGTTAAATTATGTGTTATTCCTCAATAAAGAATATAGAAAGGACAATGCAATGCTATCTAGCTTGCTCTCTTAAAGTTGTGGATGTATGCTATCAAGCTTTGTTCTTTTCCTTCATTTGTATTTTTTATATTTCATTTATTAGGTGGGTTATATTGAGAGAGAATGAAAATTCAACAGTTTCAATACATTTGATTTCGGTTTATAGACAATGAAATAGACAAGATTGGATTACATTCAAACATATGTATTCTAGAATATGCATGAATTAGTATAAGAAATGATAAATAATTTCACATTGGTAACAATAATCATAAATTATAATATTATGTTAATATTTGTGATAGTAACTTAAATTTGAAATGAATTTCTATTAAGTTTAATTTATTAAATTATTACACTTAAAAATTGAATTTAATAATTGAAACTTTCTTCTCATAATAAAATATAATGCAAATGCTTATAATACATATTTTATGAATGTATTTTAAATTAAATTTACAAGGTCTTAAGAACATATTCTATATAAAGATATTAATCTAATTTTATTTAAACAAAAAATGAGACACAATTTACAATAGATTCGTTATATACACGCCGTAACTTCTCTTTTAACTATAGCCAATATTTAAACAATTGTGTTTTCTCAAGGTAGCCCTTAATTTAGATAATATTGCATTCTAAACAATTTTATTGCTTATCAAAATCCAGTTGCAGCATTTTTCCCCAATAATTTCCTAGAGCAATACTCCGATGCCATACACGTCTACCGTTACAGAAGCTGCTTGTCTTCTGCCACTCGGGTGCCACTTAACTTATGATAGTCTGTCAAGGATTTCATCTTCGACCGGTATACAACCCACGAAACGAAAATCGAAATTCCTTGAGCGACTATGAAGCAAGGCATGAGGATTATTCCAATAAGTACAAGCCCCGCCCCCTTCTCCTGTGTTCTTTGCTTCGATGACGCGGGACGAACACCATCGTAGACTCCACTGTAAACTTTTACAAAAGATACAGTTGCCTTGTTAAAAGAGCCGTTCCTCAGAGGCATTGCCTTCAACCAGCACGTTTCTATCCCTGTAATATCGGTCCAGATGGAAACTGTGCACAAGCAATCTTCAATGCATGCCTGCTGGCATGTAGTTTGATTCGTTAAATTCATGAACAAGTAATCATTTCCAGGCCAATCTATCTGCTCAATCCTCTGCATTTTTGCGCCGCTTGCACCACAGGCCTGTACCTGCAACGCGTTTTGCAGGCATCCCTTTGTTGGGTCATCGTTGTCAAAAAAGTGGAACCCTGGAGGACAACTGCAACTGAATGTCGTGGCGGAGGCCTGACAGATTCCATTGAACCCACAAACCCCACCATAAGTACGATTATCAACGAATTGACAAAGATCATTCTGCTGTTGAGACAACGGGCTAAAAATCAAGAGCAGAGAAGTAACATATAGGAGATGGAAGAGTGTTCTTTTTAATTCCATCTGCACACAGATAGACATAGCTATATAATTAGTCCAAAGGCTGTTAAGGAAAAATACACAACAATTTTGATACACGAATATACAAATTAGACACATAATCATTTTAGTTGAAAGAAATGCAAATTTCAAATCTATAAAAACTTCAGCATCATAAGAGTGTCTAAATTAACATTTTAGAAACAAGAATTAGAAAATAATAGAGGAAGCATGAAAAACTCTTTGGTTGAAAATCCCACCTTCTAAAAATATTGAACCAATGTATTAATCAATAATAAACCAATTACAACACAATCTTATAATGAAAAATCTTCTTCCCCTAGAATACTTTCAATCTTTTCTTGAATGATTAAAGCACTCACCCAAGATTTCTTTATATAGGCAAGTAGCTCAATTGAAAATCACTAGTTGTATGCAAAACCATAGGGTAACCAATATTGACACCTCATTAGGAAATTCCTAAGTGGTTAAATGAGATGGTATATACTTCTAAAAGTAAGTGCTTTTACAAATATTCCTAGATATGTCCAAAAATTTTGCACATTACATCATATAAAAAATTAAAGATTTTATCTTATCTTCAATAAATTTATCATATTTCAACCAAATTTGGTTTCATGTGTCTCTTTATGATTTTTTATTTTAAAACACATAATCAATATTCCATACAACAATTTTATGCAAGGTGTACAACACATTTTCCCAAAAAAAAGGTGAATGTTGATCAAATAAAACAAGAGGTCTACTTTAAAGGGAAGGATTTTTGTTGCAGGGCATAGGAATTTTATTTATGCAATAGAAAAATTGGAAATAAGAATATAATAATAAAAATAAAAACATAAAGTCCTATTCTAAAACGTAATTACAAACATTAGATTGAGCATATTGAAACTATTTTCTAAAGACTTAAAAAATATGGATGCTCAACTTAGCAATATAACAAATTAAGGATTTTAGTTAATGAAAATGATAGATTTATGACTATTAATGATGGATGAAATGACGAATTTATAGAATTTTGAAAGGGCATATGAATCATGGATATTCGATGAAAGATCGGGAGTTGACTATATTGATTATGGAGTTAATTTAGAAAAATGGATTAGTTAACTAAAATTGATGAGTGGGGTTTCTATTTTAGACTTATGACAAAATAAAAATTAAATTATTAACTGTAAAAATCAAATAGGAAGTTATAAATTATAGAGTGAGTTAATATTTCCTTCAACTAGTAGATTTCTATGCTATTAGCATGATCTTGGTGGCCATTTTGCAAAAGAAATTTTTAATGCATGCTTGCTAGAATGTAGATTGATTTGTTAAATTCATGAGTAATTAATCATTTCCAAGCCAATCTATTTTCATAGTACTCTACATTTTTGCACCACTTATGCCATAGGTTTGTAGCTATAATAGGTTCTAAAGGAATCAATTTTTTGGTGTATTTTTGGCAACTAACTCAAATCCGAGAGGACAAACACAACTATTGAATGACCAAAGGCCTCAAAAATTCCAATGAACCCACATAACCCATCAACATTATTACTATTACTGACTACATAAGGATCATATTGTTATTGACTTGATAGGTTAATCACCAAGAGTAGATAAGTAACATATATGAGTTGGAGGAGTGTTGTTTTAAATCCACTTTACACACACATGGACATGGCTATTTAATGAATGCAAAGACTACTAAGAAAAAATACATAGTATGTAACTCTAATATTATAAGTTTGAATAAACAAAATTTTTGATGAGTATATGCAAATTATGTCTATAGAGCTAAATCCAAAGAAAAACAAACATCAAATATATAATAAGTTCAACAACATAAGGGTATGTAAACTATCACTATAGAAAAAAAGGACACAAGAAAATGATGAAAGGTAATAACATAAAGATAATATACTAAATACCAAATAGTATATCTTAAGTCACCTTTATCCATCGATTGAGAAAAATGACTGCATCCCTTTCCACTTAATGTGCTAAAAAAATGTTTGTTTTAAAGATTGTTGATTCTAATGTGGATTTTTGAAAAAATAAAATGAAAAACATAAACTTATTAGCAAGTGGATTATTAAAAATGGAGTTGAAGGATTCAATGTGTAGATTTTTTATTGCTAAAATGAAGGGTTGAGATGCAATATGACATGGACGGTTGAGATTGAGTGAGAAGATTGAGGGATTAGCCTTGTGACAATGGGGAGGCTTGGGAAACTAAAATGTGGCATGGGAAGAGGGTTGGGTGTTCTCACACATGTGTGAGAAACTAATAAGGGCTCAAGTAAATGGATGAGGTGAAAATGATGGAGACCTATTCATGCTCACACATGTGTGATCATGGAAGTTGTGGGACACTTGTCACATGGTGACAAGTATGGGGATTGGAGATAATGCTAAATTGAGGAAAATCCTAATGAATCCTTTTGAGTTCTAGGATGAAATTATTATTCATGGTATTGCTGATGCAGCCGGCCAATTTATTACTATTGATGGTGTCATAAAATCTAGAACGAGTTTTGCTTATTATAGATTTTGTGTGTGGATTGAGGCTAGTTCTATGTTTCCCAAAGTGTGTGAGGTTATGTTCCAATCTTAGGGCCTGGGAGAATAATCTTTAATATGAAACCTCCTATTGGTTCCACTTAAACAATAGTCTATGAAGTTATGTTCCAAGCTTTGGTCCTTACTTCAAAGATGGCGAGAGATTGTTGGAAGTAAAAGGGGAGAGTAATTCCCTTAGCCTTCCTTATCAAATCCCTTTGGAGGAAAATATATTGTTGAACCACTCTATTGAGGATAAAGGAGCTCCTCATAAGGTTAAAATAGATCTAGATTCTATGCTCACTAATAAATTTATTGAATTGGGTATTGGAAGGGATTTACATTCTAGCTCTGCCCCTCTTCTAAAGCCTTTGGTGAAATTTTGGTTCAAACCACCTTGGTTTTCCTTTCTTCTAGTTTTAGGTCCTTCCACAACTTGTTTTTGATTCCATGCTCTTTTGAAAAGCATTGCTAGTCATTATGGTTCTCTTCTTTGTGACTAGTTTTGTGTTTTATAGAGTCTTTCTTTGTTTCCTTTCTCTTGTCTCACTCCTGGTGAGATTCATCCTATTTGCCTCTAAGGCTATCTTGTTATGGGTCTTATGCCCTTTCCCATTTTACCTAATCAAAACACATTAATACAAGTCCTTTTTATGTGACATATTAAAAAAAGGTAGATTTAATATCCTAGAAATAAAGGATATAGTTTTAAAAATAGTGTTATGTAGGGTTCATGTTATTATGAATGCAACTATGAATGACCTATTCATGGACTTCTAAAAGTTCATGCATTGAATTTTCTTTTTAAATTGTTTCCCATTTAAATTGTTTCCCATGGTAATCCCAAAACAATGAACTTGTGTTAAAGAGATCCATGTGCACTAAACCATGGCCATCAATTACTAAACATTTTTCTCTCTAATGTTTATAATTTAACTAGTTGAAAAGTAATTTTGACCTCTTTTTTTCCCCTAATATACTAAAGTCTAGATTTGATTGTCACTCCTTTTCATCTATATATTTGAATTTTATGCAATTAAGCTTTAATAGAAGCACTAAAGGTTTGAATCATGAAATTGCTAAGATTAATAAATGAGTTTTATCTAGAATGGTGCATTTTTCTTTGTTCTTTGTTGCTCAAACGTTCTTCTATAAAAAGAGTGATATAATTGGGTGCATTAAGAGAGAATGACATCATGGCTCAATCCTTGATTCTAATTTATTGTAGTTTAGAATAAACCTCCAAAGTCCTTTTAGAGCAACAACACAATACAATTAAATTGAAGCGTAAAGTATTACAGTTGAATGTAATGGAAATAAGAGGATGAAGAATAAAATGAAAAAGAGGGAGGAAGAAGAGGATGAGAAAGTGATTAAAAATGGTAATAGAATTTTTTAACTCCTTTGACTCTATTTTTTAAAAGAATTGAAATTCCACTGATAGAATTCATGATAAACATGAGCTATGGTTTCATCATTAGAATGCAACACCTATAATGAATCAAAAAAATAGAAATCAAATATGTGAAAAACAAATCACTCCTCCCTCAAAATTATCGGACTACATTTTCATCATTAAACTAACATTTAACATCTTAAATCAAAATTATGGTTTAAATGTGTAGTCCTATATAAATTGTAAAGGCCATTCCTCAAAAAGATGCTATTTACCTCACCCCTATATTCTTTTGATTAAATCGATGTTGGAATATAAGAAAGGCCCTTGATATGAATGATTCCCACAAGATAACGAACTTTTCTCAATGAGTGCCTTGACAGCTACCGGAAAGGACGATGATAAACTAAAAAATGTTCGAGTTTAGATGCTGAGTTGGATGCAACAGCAGAATGTAACGAATCATAACCAAATCCATCAACTTCAACAAAACCATCTTGTGCTCCTCCACATCACGATCACCGACTAGCTGCCCTTTTTTATCACGCCAAATTCACACATCCATATCAATTCAAAGAAAAGTCTGTTCAGCGCTGTGGCCCACGTGTACATGAAAGAAAGGGCTCCATAGTAAAACCAATAAAAAATAAACGCTCTACCAGTTGGACGGAGCGTACCATGCAGCCAAGCCAGGAGCTCAACCAAGATGAAGTTAATTGTTATTGAAATGGAAACTATTGGCATTTGTGTGACCTTCCACGTAAACGCTTCTCATGGCTCACTCACGAAGCTGACATTAACTTTAAATATACTTCGGAGTATCCAATATCCTTTTCTGGAAGAAGTTAAATTATGTGCTGTTCCTCTTGATACTTTAAATAGAAAGTTCCAAACTTTACTTTGTCAGCCAAGCAAGTTGGCGTTCCAAAGGATGTTAGTATTTTCCATTCGATCTCTTCACAGACGTACTGATTCCCATTGTTAAAATGACAAGAGCATCCGGTCTAATAGTGATTGGGATCACCGAAGAATATTTCCAATCAATATCATGACAGTGTAATCCTTACTATTAAAAAGACAAGACCATGCTGTCTGGTGGTGATTGGTATCACCTATCCAATAATGTTTTCCAGCCAAGGTCGTGCAATATATAATGTCGCGTACATCTTATTCAAAATTTCTTAATTCTCAAAGGCAAGAAAATAGAGTTATCAATATTGCAAATTTTCATTTGTCGTGCTCTTTTTTCAATGAAGAAAATGGGTGGGCATTCAATCTGTCCAAAAGGGAGTTTATTGTATTTAAATTTTGATAACAATTCTTTCGATTTTATCAACCTACTTTTAAAAAAAAAACTATATTTTGTTTTCTATCACTGATCATATTGCCTATTGTTCTTAGGCAAGAATTGAGTGTTTCTCATCCATATTTTTGGTATTCAAATTCATAATATTATTTATGCTTCTATATATTTGAAATAATTTAATTTCCCTTCTTAAATGATAGCATTTAAAAAGGTATAAAGCCTCTAGTTCAAATGCTATTAAAGAAATATAAATATTTCCACTATTTCCAAAGACCTACGGTCAAAACTAGACTTCAAATATTAAAGAAGTATAAATATTTCCTCTAGTTGAAATGCTATTATAGAAGTCTAGTTCAAGAGGTGTTTTAAATTAAATATTTCCAAAGGTATAAAGCCTCTAGTTCAAATGCTATTAAAGAAGTATGTTATTAGTTATATAATTTTTGTTATACTATTATTTATATGATTCGTATTATACTGTCTTGATCTTTCTTTCTAGATTTTTAATTATGTTTATGAAAGAAAATTGTGAAATTAGTTTAAATAATATTATTTTCATAAAAAATTATATAATAATAATAATAATAATAATAATAATAAATGTATTTAATTCAAATTATCTAGTATAATTTCAATTAAATTAAATAAAATATAAGATTGTTGGATAATCATTAAGTGATTAGAATAATAAGAAGAATAATTTAGAAAAGAATAGTAAGAGAAAATTGTAATTCTATTGCATAGTTAAATTTAAATTAAATTTAAGTAGAAGAATTAATTTTGAAAAATGAGCAAGATTATTAAATAAATAAATATGAAGTAGGTTATAGATTTTGTAAAATAAAATTCATTATTAAATTAGATAGTAGAAATTATGTATTTATTTTAATGAACAATAACTTTGTTATGATTAAAGTGAACATGCAATTAAAGACAATATTGGATATTCCTAAATTATATAAGAAATTGAAGATGTCAATTTGAGTTAATCAGAAAAAGGAATTTTCTTTTTCTTGAGAACACTAAGTATAAGGGGGTACAAGTAAAAAAAAATCATGAAATGAAAATCCTACTCTATATTGTGACAACATAAATTATACTCCCTTCTTGGAGATAGTAAAAACTCCTTGCCTAATTTGGACCTATTTTGGTATGGTTGCATTAATCACCCTTTAATTCATCATCAATAGGCCGCTATGACCCATTATTTTGGATCTCAAGGCTTATTTCAGCTAAAATCCCAACAAAATCATCTAAAAAATCAAAAAATCAAGAAAACCCACCTCTAAAATCTAGGGTGGGACTCATTCACCACCTCCCCTAGGTGGGACCCATTCGCCACCTTGGGCGAATGAGTCCCATTTGGGGATTTTAAAATTTTTGAGCAATAAAATCACCTTTTTGATTCAAATTTTTGGTTGATTTCAGCCTTTGAGATATAAATAATGGTAAATTAGGTGTTAATTCCTTTATAAGCAAGTTTCTAAGTCATTATTTCATCTAAGCTTGCATTTTCAAGAGCAATTTCAAGATCCAAACATTCTTTCACAAGAGCATTTAAGTTTCAAAAGAAAGCAAAGTTGAAGTATTGGAGCAAGATTAAGGTGTTTTTGTAGGTCTCTAAGCTCACTTTCATTCAAGATCTAGCATTTTCAAGGGTTGATCATGGTTGTCTATGGTGAATCATGATGGATTATAGGTTGGGAAGATGCAACTAGCCATCAAGCCAAGCCTAAGGACTTGTTTCTTAAGTGATTTTGATGTAATAGGGGAGGCCTGCAACACACTCAAACACTATTCCAGCTTGCAACCACAATTTCGAAGTCACAATTTGATCAAGATCTTATCATTTCATCAAATCTACACTTTCCCTTATAACACTTGGAAACCACTTAATCGGGTATCTTTCCACACTCACTTCCTTTCAAACCAAGACTAGATCTATTTTAGGGACCCATTATAATGCTCAACAACATATCAATCAATCACTTATGACTCCTTTGTAACAATTTACTCAAAAAAGAGAATCTACGCCTTTTAGGGCTCAAATTAGCCCTCTTTTCCAAAGTAACTACTCACAAACCTTCACCAAAACTTGAAAAATCAATTGGGAAGAAATACCAATGTGTCAAAACCACAAAATCCTCAATCAAATCTCAGAGATACCAACATCCAAAGGGAAATCTACGAAACCCTCCTTTTTAGCCTAAAAACTAGGGGTTCATTGAAAACCACCTTTCCCACACTCATATAATATTTCCAACTCTCCAATCAGGTCCAAAAAAACCTATACAAACTCAAATCACCATAAAATTATGCTTCCCCAACCTATTTCTCTCTTTGACACCTCAAAACCTCACTTTTTCTTAAGGAAACACAATATTTCAACTAAGCCTTCACACCCAACATCATTTCCATACCTCCCCTGCTCACAAAAGACTCTCATACACCTTTATTTTCTAGTTCAGACCCATTCCTCAAGTCATGGAAACTACAGAAAGAGGAATGGGTCAAAAAGTCATTTTATTGGCTTACAAACCTTCAAGGTGCAAGTTTAGGTCGGTGCAGTAAAAATCAACAATAATATGCACTAAACCTGATGAAAGTTCTTCAAATTAGATTCATATGCAAAAAGAAACACTATACTACATAATCCACTACAATTTTGAATCCAAAGTTAATGTATGGACTGCACAAGAAGGGAAAAGACAGTTAAAATCTGGAAAAATAGTGCTTTTTCAATTGTCTTTTGTTCAAACTTCAAAAATAAAAAATGCATCGATGCTTTCCTCCTTTTAATTATTTTTTCTACTCAATCCAATAGTTCCAGCTTCTACCAAATTCCTTTTGAAGGATTGTGACCGTTGGTCTCCCAACTCAGCCTTTTACAACTTTAAAATTTTGCATTTTTCCTTAAAAGCAATTTTGTTAACCTTTTGCACTTTATTTGAAAACTAAAACTACTAATCACCTAATATGACTCAAATGTGATCCATTACACCATGAAATGGTGTTGAGACCTTATTTTAGATAAAATTCTTCAAATTCTATAACCTAGACCTTAACAATTTGAATTGACAATCTTTTACCAATGGTGCTCCTACACCATACACCCCAACTTGAAACTTTTCCAAGTCTCTTGGAAAGATTAGTGTAACATGTCCTCCTTTTTATTCTTCATTTTTAAATCCTCCATGCTTGTCTTCATCAGTTTTTCTGTGTCCTTGATCTTCACTTCCATTAGCATCCTTGAATTTTCCTCCATTTGAAACTTGCTCCTCATTGTCACACAACACTGTGGGGTGTTTTCGAACTTTTCCATCTCCATATACTATCATTTCACCTTTCCTTTCATCTATGCTTTGACCTCCAACACCTTCCTTCACTTTACCTTTCTCTCCATGCATCATCCAAATTTATCCAATACTCATGCCAACTACATTTTCCTCACTGTCAACTATACCATTACCTTTTGCAGCCTCTGTCAAACATGTACTTACTTTGTTCACTATCCAAACATCACCAGTCACCTTTATCTTCCTATCCTCTATCTTTCCAATCTTGTAACTCCCTGTACCAGCAGCCTCTGTCACTTCAACATCACTAACTCTTATCCTCTCATTCACTGTGTCATCATCATGACTAACTTATGTTCTCTTGTTTACTATCTTTCCAATCTCCCTATCCTTGGTTTCATTTCCACTCAACTGTCTCTTTCCTCTCTTTGTCACCACAAGGAAACTTACTGTCCCTACAAAGATCTCATCGCCTTTATCTTTCCTTCCCAAAGGCTCTTCACTCTTGCACTATCCTATCTCAGACTGAGACACATTACCACTCACTTTTTCCTTCCACATGAAGAAATTTCTCTTTCCATTTGTTTGCAGATCACCTTCATCCTTTGTCTACACTCTACCATTCCCTGCATTAGCTACTAAATCTATACCCTTTCCTTTGTCAATAGTTAGAAACTCCTTCCCCCCTAACATGATAATCTCACCATATTCTTCTAGACCCTCAACCAATGGAGTTAACATGAACTCTCTCCCATCCTTTTCAATTATGTAGGTATTTTATCTTCTGTTATACAAGGTTGACCTGCCAAACTGCCAAGGCCTTCCTAACAATAGATGACAACTCATGGGTAGTATATCATAAAGAACTTCATCTCTATATGGACCTATCTAAAATTCAACCCTTGCTTGTTCACTCACCATCGAAAACTAATTTTCACTAACCCATGACACCCTATATGGCCTTTTTCTAGGTACTCTTTGCAAATGTAATTTTTCTACCATTTCATTAGACACAATGTTATCTATAAAACCAGAGTCAACAATCACTTTCAACACCTTGTCTCTACATTTGCAGGTTGTCCTGAACAAAGCTTTTCTTTGAAACAACTCTTCCTCCTTTGTGATCTTCAAGATTTGTTTCATCATCATCAACATCTCTCCAACCTCAGCCCTTGCAATCAATTTATTTGAAGTTGAACTACTCTCAACTTCATCTTCTTGAACTATTTGTGCTTTTCTATCTAGTTTTCTTTCTCCTCCACTTGTTGATGAACCAACATTCTTAGGGCACTTCCAAGTAGGATGTCAATACTCTTGACAATGATAACATCTACCTACAAAAATGTTAGAATTTCTTCCACCTCCAAATCTGCCCCTTGTACCTCTATATCGTCTCTTGATTCAAGTGCTTGGTCTCTACTCTTATCAGCATCTTCATGATCTTATTTGGACTGCCTTGTGCTTCTTCCTCTATTCATGTTACCTCTACCCCTTCCTTGTCTTTCTTGTCTTCTCTTGATTCTATCTTTTTCCCTTACTACCATTTGGAAGCATTCTTCTACTATCTTAGGAGGATTCAAAATGATTTCATCTCTTATGTTCAGTCTTAAACCACTCAAATACCTGGCCACTCTTTCAGCCTCATCTTCATTATGACCTAACTTGATGCATAATCTATGAAATTCCTCAGTATATGACATTACATCAAACTCCCTTTGCTTTAAATCTTGCAATTTCATAAAAGTTTGTATGGCATAATCTGTAGGTAAAAATTAAGCCTTTACTTTTGTTACCATCCTATCCCAAGAGCTTATTTTAGACTTACCTTTCTTAACCCTATCTTCTTGAACAAAATTCCACCATGTGAGGGATGGGCCCTTCAATTTTGTCTTCACATATTTAACCTTCTTAGTATCCTCAATGTCTTCAAACTCAAAGAAATTTTTTAAGGCATCAATCCAAGCCAAAACCTCTTCACTATCCATCTTACCTCCGTACATTGGAACTTCAACATTCAATTTTGGAGTTTTGTCACCTCTTACTAATTTTAGCATCTTAATCATTTTCCTTTCATTAGGGTCTAAGTCATCTTCATCATTCTGGAATGGAGGATTTCCTTCTTCCCCTTCATCTTCTTTATCACTCTGGTCTTCATTCACCATTCCTCTTCTTTGGTTCTTCTCCAGAGCTGCTACCTTTGCCAAGGTGACTTCTTGAGACTCTTTGTAGAGCCTTTCCTTCTGTTCCAAATGCTCCTTCAATTCCTTTATCACCTTTTCCATTGCACTGGCCTTTGGAGGCATCTTTCCTATCTTACCTATTCACCTTCCAATCACAAACTACAACTTTCTTCTTCAAGGAACTACTTCCTCGCTCTAATACCACTTTGATGCAATAGGGGAGGCCTGCAACACACTCAAACACTATTCCAACCTACAACCACAATTTCCAAGTCACAATTTCATCAAGATCTTACCATTTCATCAAATCTACACTTTCCCTTGTAGCACTCAGAAACCACTTAATCGGGTATCTTTCACACTCACTTCCTTTCAAACCAAGAATAGATCAATTTCAAGGACCCATTATATTTTTCAAAAACATATCAATCAATCACTTGTGACTCCTTTGTAACAATTTACTCAAAACAAAGAATCCACACCTTTTAGGGCTTAAATTAGCCCTCTTTTCCAAAGTAACTAATCAAAAACCTTCACCAAAACTTGAAAACTCAATTGGGAAGCAATACCAATCTATCAAAACCATAGAATCCTCAATCAAATCTCAAAGATACCAAAATCTAAAGGGAAATCTACAAAACCCTCATTTTTAGCCTAAAAACTAGGGGTTTATTGAAAACCACCTTTCCCACACTCATACAATCTTTCCAACTCTTCAATCAGGTCCAAAAAAAACCTGCAAAAACTCAAATCACCATAAAATTATGTTGACCCAACATATTTCTCACTTTGGCACCTCAAAACCTCACTTTTTCTCAAGGAAACACAATATTTCAAATGAGGCTTCACACCCAACATCATTTCCAGACCTCCCCTACTCACACAAGACTCTCATGCACCTTTATTTTTTTTGCCAAACCCATTCCTCAAGTCATAAAAGCTACAGAAAGAGGAATGGGTTAAAAATTCATTTTATTGGCTGACAAACTCTCAAGGTGCAAGTTCAAGCCAGTGTAGAAAAAATCAACAATAATATGCACTAAACCTAATGAAAGTTCTTCAAATTAGATTCAAATGCAAAAAGAAACACTATACTACAAAATCCACTACAATTTTGAATCCAAATTTAATGTACGGACTACACAAGAAGGGAAAATATAGTAAAAATGTAGAAAAACAACATTTTTTCAGTTGTCTTTTGTTCCAAACTTCAAAAATAGGTATGTGCAGGATCATGATGGACCATAAAGTGGCGATATGATGGGTATGTGTAGGGTATGTGGCTGATGACTTTTTTTTACCCAAAATTGATGAAATGAAAAGGGTTTTTAAAGGAGATTCTTAGCTTTCCACCAATATAAATTATGCTTTACTTTGAATTTAATAAATAATTATTCAATTTCTATTTGAATTATGACTAAAGTCCCAGTTGATAGGCTTTGCCATCTATAGCTTTCAAACAAGATCCTATTTCTGAATCCAAACATGCATCACATTCTATATGCAATACTATAGATTAAAATTGAATTTGAAGTTTTGACCAAGTTATGGTCAAACATACAAGTTTTATATATTTTAAAAGTTGTAATAAAAAGATCATAATTAATTATTTAGTTGGAAAAAAATTACAAAAAAATATGCATCACATGAGACATGAGTCCCTACTTATATTTAAAATATATAAAAAATATTATTATTTTTTTGTGGTTAGGGTGGTTAGAGAGACACCTACTTCTTATTTTTTCCCTGAAATTTAAGTATTACTGCATTGAAATTTCAAATTTTCTCCAAATAGATTTTATTTAAAAAATAAACGTAGTAGTTTAGAAACTACATTCAATTTTCTACAAATTATATTGTTACATATTTTTTAAATAGTATAGATAACTTATTCAAATTTTAAAGTCAAGTTGCCTAACTCTAATTTTTCTGAATTTTTCACCACTTAAGGGCCTGTTTTTTCCATGATGATCTTGCACATACCCAAATAAAAAATGCATCGATGCTTTCCTCTTTTTTATTATTTTTTCCACTCAATCCAACCATTCCAACTTCTACCAACTTCCTTTTGAAGGCTTGTGACTTTTGGTCTCCCAACTCATCCTTTTATAACTTTTAAATTTTACATTTTTCCTTAAAAGCAATTTTTTTAACCTTTTGTGCTTTTTTTGAAAACTAAATCTCCTAATCACCTAATATGACTCAAATATGATCCATTACATCATGAAATGGTCTTGAGACCTTATTTTAGACAAAATTCTTTAAATTCTATAACGTAGACCTTAACAATTTGAATTGGCAATCTTTTACCAATGGTGCTCCTGCACGAGATTCCATCCTCCATTATCACTCTACATTTAGCCTAAGGATGGTACAAACATCATTAGGGATAATTTGGGATATTAGAGGTCTCTCAAAGTGATTCATTCATCTTCATGTTTCCATGCATGCATCATATTCTTACACATTAGAATAGGGTTGCATTATGCTTAAGATTTCCTAGTCTTAGACACACTTAAGGCTATGGTTTATGTTCATATTTACATTCAAGTTTTCATTTTTTCTACCAAGGTTTAATTACCAAACTATGGGTTTGATTGAGGCAAACCTCCAATAAGCAAATCAAGTCTATATTCTTTTTTTGTAGGTATTTTTATAGATTCAGATCCAGAAATTAATTTTGGAGGAAACAACAGGTGTTGAAGTGCATATCCGAACTTTGAATTCCCCAAAAAGTAGAATGGGAATGGTTTTCCAAAAGTAGTGAATGAGTCCTACTATAGGTATTTTTCAAGATTTTTACAGATTTAGATACCCATATGCCAGATTCCTGTTCCCGCATAGAAAGATAGAGTTTGCATTGATTCATCCAAATTGGAGAATGAATCCCACTTAGCATTAAATTCAAAATTTCTAGCATTTCAGAGCTCCTTCCAGTCATTTCTAGATTTTCAAGTGCACACATTCCATCTTACAATTTCCTATTTTGTTTCATTCACATTTCTAAGTCATTTTGTAGGTCATTGCATCACATTAGGGTTTAATATTACATCTTGCATTGCATTTTTCTTTCCATGTCTTAAACTTGGTGGTGAACCCCTCATTAGTTTACAATCATCCCCTAGGACAACCCTATTGCTAGATCATTTTCTCTTTTGCATTAAGATCTCTAGGGTTATGCTTGAGTGGAATAACTAAAAGTGGGTGTGCTCTATGTCCTAAGCCATATGATAGCATCTTCTTCACACATTTTTACAGCTTCCATTTATCAATCATGCACCTCTAATAGAACAAAATGTATATAAAAAGTGAAAAAAATAATAATCTTCTTACCACACAAACCTTTAAAGAACTATGGTGTGTGCTTAAAATGATTGATTGATAATTGAATTTAAATATAGCTACCCAATTCTACCACATTATTTTGTTTCATCTAACCCTCTTCCTCAAAAATGACTTGTGAATAAGTGAATTTATATATTTTTAGAGTAACTAGATTACATAGTGATATTAAGTCTTATAAGATGTGAGGTTAGCATCAATCCTAATCTAAGAAAGAATGAGAAGATGGAAAGTTCCGTCACGTGAGATCAAAATGTTTGATTAAAGTAAGGATGAAAGAGAAATAAATGGTGGAGATTTATGTTAGAAATTTTAAATATACACATAACTAGAAAATTCTTAAAAGATACATAATCTATAAAATTGTAAAAAATAGGACATAATTATAGATGAGAGATTCTAGGAGATGTGTAAATATCAATTTAATAGAATTGTACTATGACCTCATAAATTATAGCTACATCTAGTAGAGTGAAAATATAAGATAGGTAGCGAGTTTTATAAACATAAGAAAAACTTGGATGAGGTAATCCAACCAAAAGCAAGTGATTATCATGTGGTATAAAAATAGTAAATATGAGTCCATTATAAGATGATGAAACTTCAAGAACCTATCCACTAATTAAAATCACTTTATTAACCTAAGAAAATTGAATAAAATTACATAAAACTTAAATAACCAATTGACAAAATTTAAAGACCTACACTAACAATTGTGTCATAGAAAAATGACCCCTTGTCATTTCCATGGCCTTTTAGGTCTTGTTTCATGGTGTTGGAACTATGTTGCTTTGATTTTATGCTGTAACATGGCTTGAACATGCTTATTTAGGTACTAAAATTCAAAGAACGACGTCTTGTGAAGGTGTTGTGAAGTGTTTTAAGAAATTTCTACATTCTTCTATACTCTATTTAATGCAATTTAACCTAAATTTCACCTTTGTACTCATCAACAATTTCTATTTTGAAGTGTTGTAAAGTCTTGTAACAAGCGTTCACACGTTTCTAGGCATATTTTTACTATTTACACCCTTCTCATGCTTTATTTGGTCTCTTTATGCCCTCATAAGTTGTAATTAAGTGTATTTTTGAATGTTACCCCAAAAAATAACATTAAATACAACATTTTTCCCCACACATGTTTTTAGGTCCTAGGTGGGACCCATTTTCCATGGGTGGCGAATGAGTCCCCCTTGGCCCCAAATTCAAAATATTTTAAATTTCCTTTCAAGATTTTATTCAAAATCACTTGATGCCAGCCTATGATGAGGTATGAATAGATACTAAGGCACAAGAATTGTATAAATAAGTGATTTTCATCTCATTCTAACCCACATTCATCTCATTCTAATAGATACTAAGGCACAAGAATTGAAGTAGCCATTGACATTACTTCAGACTTGCATCATCAAGGGTTACGTAAATTGATAGCACTTGCATGTTATTAGTTTATCTTTCTCTTTCATTTCATTATCTTTTCAAGGGTTTAATTACCAAAAGTGGGGTTTGGCCAAGGCAAACCCCTATTCACTAACCCGCAATCATTTTTCCCCTATTGGATGTTTGTTTGCAACTCTTTGTATGCATATTTGAAAAGTTATTAGGTGTTGAAGATTGATTTCCATGTCAACTAGGTACTTCAAGTCAACTTGAGTCAAATTCAAGCTTGCAGAGGGTTATTGTTCTGTTTTCTATAGAACTGACTTTGACAACCCGACAAGCAGACATTTCTAGATCTAGTGTTGCAGAGTTGTCTCTTGATTTTTCAAAATTTTGGTAGAGGACTGATTCACCACCTGTGGTGAATGAGTCCTACCTTAGGACTAAAAATATGAATTTTGTTAGATTATGAATCCCGAAAGATAGAAACCAACTCCCGACACTTTTTCACCAGGAGGAGAACTAATTCACCACCTTGGGTGAATGAGTCCCATTGTGAAAAATTAGTCATCTCAACCAACATCAACAACATCCTAGAATCATAAAACTTTACCCAAGTGCACTCTAATTTGACCCATCTCTTTTTGTTCTACACATTTCGTTCAAGTGTAAGAGTAGTCCATAGGGTCCCAAAAATCTATGTTTCATTTTGGTGAACCCGACTTTTGAACACTTTAAAATTTTGATTACATTCACATATTGCATCTTAAGTTTCCATTTGCATTAGCATTCAATTAGAACATTGATTTATTATTGCATTCTAGGACTTTTCATTTTGCATTAGTGAAAACTTCATTTAGATTTCATTTTTGCATTACATTTCATTGAAAAAAGTCAAGATCTGCATTCTGCATCTATCACTACATTCTGTAAAGCATTTAAATCATCTTTAACTTTCTGAAAAACATTAAAAAACTTCATACTGGGACTCCTTCGCCACCTAGGGTGAAATAGTCCCTCTGCACTTTTTAGACAACATTTCTGGCATTTTTCTGGCATTTGTTTGCATTTTTGTTTCTTGTAGTTGGATCTCTATTACAGTTAATAGAATCTCTATTATTTTCATTTTAGATATTTTATATTAGCTTGCATTTTAATTCACCCCTCCTTTGTGGTACTTGTATCAGTGTTTTGTTCCCCATTGATCATACTTTTGTGAGATGAAGTTCTAGACTCATGGCATCCCACAATATCATTTTTTTTGTGGACCTTGGGATCTCATGAGCTCCTACTCCTAGTATGTACAATGGTGCATTAGGCCATGACAATACCACTTCCATGCCTTCACCTTTCCATCCAATGAATGTTGACAACCAAAACAATTCCCTGCCGCAAGAAAAGGTCATTAATATTCATGAGGACTTTGCACATTTACAACAAGACTTGTCACTTGAAAAAATTTCCACAACTACCATACCCGCCATTAAGAATCTTCATCATTTGATTGAAAGTGATTATGGCTTGCAAGTGATGAAGAAAATTTATGAGATTTACAATAAGCATGCCTCTTCAAATACCCAATCCACAAACATTACTATAAACTAAGGAGCAGCTCAAGTTCCCCCCCCTTCAACCATAGCATCCATACCAACTTATACCAATCCGCAAGACCATACAACTATGCCTCAGGCTACTTCTTTCCCAATTTCCACTAGCATTCCTACTTCTTTTGTGGCATCACAAGTCCTTTCCACCACTTTCACATCCCTTATCATTCCTTTCACTTCCCCTAACATCACTTACATTCCAACACCATTTTCCCTTCCCCCTCAACCCACATAACCCGATCCCCTTCTTACACAACTCCTTACCACTGTTTCATCTATGCAACATCAGCTTTCCACCATTAGTCAAGGTCAAATTGCTCCAACCGCATATCATGTCTGAAACAACCCCTTATCCTTAGAAATCTTATGTACCCTGATGCCACACTGGATATAAATTCCTCGATTTGAGAAATATGGAGGAAAAGGAGATCTGATCAACCATGTTAATGCTTATACAACTTTGTGTGGTGACTTTGTCCTTGATGATAAAATTTTAGCAAAACTTTTTCTAAGGACCTTGAAAGATACTACATTAGAATGGCTTTCCAACTTGCCCAATCATTCCATCTGTTCATTCAATGAATTTTTGGATGCTTTCATTAGTAACTTCCATGTTCACATGACACCTAAAAAGATAATGGAAAAAATTATGAGATGTAGATAAAATACGGATAAAAAAGTGATGAATTTCATCTCATGTTACCAATCCTTATATGTTCAAATTGATGTCAAGATTCCAGATGCACATCTACAAAAGATGTTTATCAAAAACTTGCACACCAACGTTCAGGATAAGCTCGCTGTGATGAAATTCCCTTCATTCATGCATTTATGTACAACCTTATGTGACTACCAAAATTTGATTTCAATTCATGATTCAAAATCCACTTCTAGCTGATTTTACAAACTAGAACACACCAATCAAAACCAAAATAACACCCAAAACTTCCACAAACCTAATAGAGGCTTTTTACAGTTTAATTTTCCTCCTCAACCACAATCACCACCAACCCAAAAAGTTCAAAATTCAATGGTTGTTGTTAAGGAATTTGTGTAGGCCTTATCATTATGGGGATCCGAAGAGACAATTCACTCCTTTACCCGATACTATCCATAATACAATGACCCAATTAATTCAAAAATGCATGCTCACTTTGCCGCTTGTTAGACCACTTGATCCAAACCAACCGTTACCACCACATTTCAAGCCTAATGCTTATTGTCACTTTCATCACCAAAATGGACATGACATTGAACATTGTTAGCATCTAAAACATTTAGTTCAATACATCATTGAGTTAGGCCATTTGTCCATTGAGGGCGTTAATGATCAAGGAAATAAGTGTGTTGCACCCCCTAACTAGAATTTACAAATTTTCACCAATCCTATGCCTAAACATACTACCATGTTGGTCAAGGCTAGTGAACCTTCAAAGCCTAATGTAATGACTATTGATACAAATAGTGAACAACATGATACAACTCGTATTGTTACCCAAGTTAGTTCTATGGATAACTTTGTGGCTACGATAAACATTATTCCTCGTAAGGGCGAAACCACTAAATCACTTGATATTAATTTTTTTGATAAAGAATTACTACATAAACTTCTTGATGGTCCTCTCTACATAGCTGGCCAAATCTATAATAATACCACTAATGGGATATTAATAGATCTCGCTTTTGGTGAGAACGTGATCACAGAGGAGTTTTTGGTATTCCATGAGCTATATCAAGATGATTATAATAAACCCACTACATGGATTAAAACACATACGGGTTTTGCATTCCCTACGATTGGATCGATCATGCTACCCTTACAAATAGGGCCTAAAGCTTTGGAGGTAACATTTTCAATTATTCCACAATCTGACCAATTTCATTTGTGGCTAGGCCTCCCTTGGCTTTTCTCAATGAACGTGGTCCCATCAGTTGTTCGTAAGTGCTTGAAGTTTCCACATGACAATGAGATACTCACCATACACCATAGTGGATTTAATCCTTTATCTTCCAAAGGTAACTTCTCATTAGAAGCTTTTTGTTTGGAACCCATGGAACCTATCACCCCTCACAAGGACTTCTTTTTCATAGCTTATGAAAAGTTTAAAGCCAAAAATATAATTGAATTATATCTTCGTAACTCATCCTCATCCACTTCCACACCTCCTATCATAGACAAGACCATGCTTCAACCTGATTCTAACATTGAGAAAACCATCAAACCTCCTAAACAATCACCCCTCGACATTTCCCTGCCATCGTTTAAACAACCAAGGGAACATGAAACAAACCCTGCTCAGCCTCCTCACCTTAAACAAATGCATAAAGCCAAAGAGAAAGTGGTTGATCCATCTTCTTTAGTTTATTTTGTTCTTCCCCCTTTGGAAGTAGAACCTATGATGACTCAATCTTCTCTTACACCTCCACAATTCCAAAACAAAATTAAACAGAACTGTGGTGCTAGGGATGTAGGTGTCGTCATCGTCTCCTTACCCATCAATCTCGCATAGAAGAAGATAGGAAAAATCAACCTTCACATTTGATAGAAGTAATAGATGACCACCATCCTTCTCCTAACCTGCCAAAAGATAGTCTCGTGCAAAAATTACAACAAATTAAACCAATCCAACAGCCTCAACTTTTGATACATCCATCTTTAGAAATCACTCTTCATCTTCCTATTGTCATTAATATTTATGATTATGATGATGATGGCGATGACGACGCGAAGATTGCCAAAATAGATGAGGAAGTGCATAATGATTTAAATTCTTTATTTTCATCCACAATGAGCTTAAATGATACATCCTCTCCCCCAAGTGAAGAACCTAGTATGACTCCTGGTTTGAAATTTGCAATTATTCATTTGGACAGTCAACTGCCCTTGCATTACACTGAACATGATTGGGAGGCAAATGACCTGTTAGATGGTTGACTTGCATTTTCCGAACTAGGCTTTTTACTTTTCTCTTTTTATTTTCCTTTCCATTTGTGTATCGTGTTCCCCCGTATCATGCATTTGATGTTCTCTCTCTTTGTACACTTCTTCTATTTGTACCTCTATTCCTCTATTCATCATGCATTATCTTTTTTATTTTCATTTTGTGTTCTCCTTTTGGGGATGACGCAAAGTGTAGATTCACCCTATGTCTCTTCCATGTTGACCCAAAAGGTCCTTGTCTTTTTCTCTTTTTGTTTTGTGTTCTCCTTTTGGGGATGACGCAAAGCGTAGAGACGCCCTATGTCTCTTCCATGTTGACCCACAAGGTAATTGTCTTTTTCGCTTTGTTTTGTGTTTTCCTTTTGGGGATGATGCAAGGAATTGAGACCGAAATGTCTCCTTCATGTTGACCAAAAATATTTTTCATTTTCTTTCACCTTTTCATTTTTATTTCACTTGTGTTTTCCTTTTGGGGACGATCCACAACGTCGAGACCGAAATATCTCTTCCATGTTGACTCAAAACGGATCTTATTTTTCTTTTTTTTTCACTCTCTTTGTGTCATTCTTCCAGTTCTATGTGCTTTGGGGAATGATAAAAATTCCTATCTTTTTAATAAAAATATTGCAGCAACGAACATACTGACCCCAAATTCATAGATCCCTTATGTGTTTGGCTTGCTTTATTTTCTGGGGGGAAACTCCCTTTCTCAGTTTTTCATATTTCTTGACATGATGTAGCCTAACTTTGAAACATATGACTTGGCATAGGGCTTTCCAAGTTGGCTTTCATGTCTTGTTTTCTTTTTTCTTCTTCTTTTCTTCTCTACTTTAAAGTAATTTCTTACAGAATGATGTGTAGTAATTCCTTTAAATCAGTGGCATACATTACCATTAATTCATTTTCATTCTTGGTTCCTAGTGTAGCCTTGCCATTTATATGATGCATTTGTCACTTTGTGGATGACATTGTGATGTCCTTCATAAGTGTGATCTATCTTAGCATATTACATTCCTCTTGGTGGCTAGATGTGATGCACTGCATGCCCTAAATTGTGAATATCCTATTATTTGATTGGTTATCTCTTGGAGACATCAGACATAATGTTCCCTAAGTGACTGACCTTGCATAAACAAAACAAGACTCCTTTGAACATATTTTTTATATTTTACATTTTATGTTTTACATTTTTTTCATTTTTACATTGTTGCATTTTGTATGGCCACCTTACATAACACAAATTTCATTCCTATGGTGCCATCTTGTTTGTTCATGAGTTCTAAACATACAAAGATTTTCTTTTCTCATGAAGCTCAAATCAATACCCATTCCTTTTTCTTTGTGGCGCCTTGTTAAAGTTATTAGGCGGTATAACTTTGACATGGTTGAGTGGGAAGCCCACCTAGTGGCATGACTTTTCCCCATAGCCACTTTTGTGTTTGTGACTGCATACCAACTAGTGTATGTATCTTACCTTTTTGGGCTTTCTCATCCCGCAGACAACTAGTTCTGTGGCCCCAAAGTGAGTACACATTCTCTTTTTCAAACAATCATCCTAGATCTCTTTTCACAACTAGTTGGATTGATGGTCGAAGCTTCATCCAATTATTTTCAACACTTGTGTGTTCCTTTGGGATCTTAATATTGGGGGCTTGATCATCCCTCTTGATCATTGTCATTCCATCTTGCTAATGTAAGTGCATTTGAACCCTCTCCTCGACGTTCATGGCTACTTTAGTGTGAGTTTGAAACAGGTTCATCCTCTCACTAAAGTGGGGGCTAAACGTGCAATAAAAAATGGCCTCTTGTCATTTTCATGGCCTTTTAGGCCTTGTTTCATGGTGTTGGAAATATGTTTCTATGATTTTATGTTGTAACACAGGTTGAACATGCTTATTTAGGTACTAAAATTCAAAGAACGATGTCTTGTGAAGGTGTTGTGAAGTGTTGTAAGACATATCTACATTCTTCTAGACTCTATTTAATTCAATTTACCTAAAAATCACCTTTGTACTCATCAACAAGTCCTATTTTGAAGTGTTGTAAAGTCTTGTAACAAGCTTTCACACGTTTCTAGGCATATTTTCATTATTTATACCCTTCTCATGCTTTATTTGGTCTCTTTATGCCCTCATAAGTTGTAATTAAGTGTAATTTTGAATGTTATCCCAACAAATAACATTAAATACAACATTTTTCTGCACACATGTTTTTAGGTCCTAGGTGGGACCCATTCACCATGGGTGGCGAAAGAGCCCCCTTTGGCCCCAAATTCAAAATATTTTAAATTTTCTTTCGAGATTTTATTCAAAATCACTTGATGTCAGCCTATGATGAGGTATGAATAGATACTAAGGCACAAGAATTGTATAAATAAGTGATTTTCATCTCATTCTAAGCCCCATTCATCAAGTTCACTTACCCACTATTCACTCAAGCATTCAAGCATTTTACATCAACAATTCAAGCACTATTCAAGCACTTTGAAGCAGCCATTGACATTACTTCAAACTTGCATCATCAAGGGTTAGGTAAGTTGATAGCACTTGCATGTTATTATTTTATCTTTCTCTTTCATTTCATTATCCTTTCAAGGGTTTAATTACCAAAAGTGGGGTTTGACCAAGGCAAACCCCTATTCACTAACCCTCAATCATTTTCCCAATATTGCATGTTTTTTTGTAGCTCTTTGTATGCAGATTTTACATGTTATTAGGTGTTGAAGATTGATTTCCATGTCAACTAGGTGCTTCAAGTCAATTTGAGTCAAATTCAAGCATGGAGAGGGTTATTTGTCCGTTTTCTGCAGAACTGACTTCGACAACTTGACAGGCAGGCATTTCTAGATCTGGTGTTGCAGAGTTGTCTCCTAATTTTTCAAAAACTTGGGAGAGAACATATTTTCCACCTTTGGTGAATGAGTCCCACCTTAGGATTGAGAATCTGAATTTTGTCAGATTCTGGATCCCGATAGACAAAAACTAGCTCCCGACACTTTTTCACCGAGAAGAGGACTTATTCGCCACCCTGGGCAAATGAGTCCCACTGTGAAAAATTAGTGATCTCATCTAGCATCAACAAAATCATAGAATCATCAAACTTTTCCCAGGTGCACTATGATTTGACCCATCTATTTTTGTTCTGCATATTTCATTCATTTTCTTCATTGTTTTCATATCACAATGTGTTTTCAAAAATAATTGTAAGTGCACTTTTACATTCATTTTTAGTCATTTGGATTAGTCAATTACATTTAGTTAAGTTCATTTACATTAAACAACATTTCATACATTTTGATTTGAGTGAATCATTAGCATTTTTGGCCCTATCTCTCTCCTTTTAGGTGAAAAATGCTCAAAGTGCAAGAGTAATCCATAGGGTCCCAAAAATATATGTTTCAACAATATACCTTAAGAATAATTTAGGTGGGCACAAAAAATTCATCTTGACTAAGTGAACCTGATGAGGTACCCATGTAAAAATATATCCCCCCGAAGAGATGAATTGGCCCCACAAAAAGGATGCATGCCCTCTATAGTAGAGAGAACAAAAAGAGAATGTCTAAGAATCCCCCCAAAGTGGACACCTATTGAGCCACTAGAAAAAAAATGTAAGAGAAGGACCTTATTTATAGGGAAGAGTTTGGTGAAGATGACTATGAATAACATCATGTAAATTTTCATGTATCATAACAAAGAATTCTATCTTGGCATGCCAAGCCTAAGGATTCTATTTGAGGCCATAGAGATAGCTCTAAAGATGAAAATTAATTGAGGGATCCTATAAAAATATTTGTTGCTTCTCTATGGATATCTCCTCATAAATATCACCATGAATAAAGGAATTTTTTATATCCATCTGATAAAATATTCATTTATGGTTTGTAACTATAATAAGGAGAAGTGATATGGAATTCATTTTGAGAACTGGACTAGTTTTTTTATAGTAGTCAATTGCAGGACGTAGGAGAATATTTTGGCAACCAGTGAGCCTTATTATCATAGTTTTACCTATCCATAGAATTTTTGTGATAAATCAAATTCCACCAAACAATTTTTCTTCTCTTAGTAAGGGGAATATATACTTAAGATAGTTCCTCTCCAAGGAGATAAACTATTATTATGTAGTATCATCCCACTCAAGGATGCAAAAATATTCCCAAAAGAATTATGGAATGAAATTTGTAGCAATGAATATATATGCCAAGCCTACTAAAATTGTGACTTTTATTTTCATGTTTAAGGGATCTCCAACCCAATTACTTGCCAACTACAATATTTGACAAGCCTTGTAAAAGAGACCCTAAGGATAGAGAGTGTAGAAATTTTGGAGGAGTATTTTGTATGTGATGAAAATGAGTTGAAGGATGTGAATCATAATCATCATCATCAGCACCCAAAGTGGAGGAATGTTAATCCTAATGAGGGGGGGAAATAGGATCCACCCAAATGTTTTTGTAAATGAGATGGATCACTTATTTGTCAAGGTGCTTATCACCTAAAATTATGCAAAAGAAGATGCAAATAACAATAAAAAATGGCCCTAACTGTTATAGCAACTATGATGAATGTTTTGAGAGGATAAAAATCTATGTACATGTCCAGAAAGTTGTTTTTGAGCTATGGAGGACTCATTCATTTTCAAGGGTGAATGGGTCCTACAAAGGTTTCAAAAAGCTGATTTCAGGTTCCTGTACCTTGATGTATGCACTCTTGAAATCCCAATTTCAAGTTATGGAAGGAAATATTCAATTCTCTAGATATCTTTTTGTGATCTTACACCTTGAATGACAACTTTGATAATTTTGCTCTTCAACTCGTAAATATGCAATCACACACTCACGGGTAGAAAACTTGTTGGTTTGTTAGTGAATGGGGGTTTTCCTCAGTCAAACCCCTTGTAGGTAATTAAACCAAATGATGAAATAAGATAATGAAACATGAACATGAAATGATGTAATTAGAACCTTGCCATGATGATATGATCCTTGAATTATTGTAATAATGACTTGAATTATTCCTTTAAAGGCCTTGTAAATTCTCTTGAAATGCTCTAATGCTCTTGCTTTTGATCTCTTGAACACAAAATTGCTAGGTGAAAATGATGTGAATTAACCCCTTATTTATAGTAAATTAGGAGATTAACCCCAAAATTCAAAGAACTAAGGGTGACACTAGATCTGGAAAAAAAAAAAAAAAATTCTTGCAAGAATGAAATTTAAAAATTAAGGTCTCATTAAGGGAGGGCCCATTGGCCGCGAAAGGAAAATGGGTCCTGGCTAAGTTTCCGGGACCAAGCTTCGGGGAGTTGAAAGTGGGCCAAACACCAATTCCATATCAATAGAAAAAAGGGGATCCTCTTAAGAGAGGATCCATTTGCCATCAAGGGTGAATGGGACCTGGCTCAACTTACCAGGACCATTTTTTTCCCAATGAAATAATTTGATATTTAATTTGAAATTGTTGGGAAGGATCATCATGAGGTGTCAAAATTAAGGCCTAAAAGGGGGATTAATAACTCGACTTAACCTTAATGAATTAAGGCCACCTAGATAAATGTGAAAGTGCTCTAAAAAATTTTAAAAAACTTAAACAAGGTACACATTATGCATATTTTATTTAGAAAAGGGCCCATAAGGCTTAATTAAGCAAATAAGTCCTATAAAAGTGTGAAAGTGTGTTACAAAACTTCAAAACACCCTTGCAAAAGACCAATTAAAGCATGATTTAGCTAAATAAAGGTCTTAAAATGGTGTGAATTTTTACAAGACATTACAACACTAGACCAAGATACCATTTGTTCAATTTTAATGTCAGATCAAGCAAGAAAATGCAACCTTTTCGGTTACTACATTTTTCCCCCACTTTAGTTAGAGAATGACCCCATGTCAAACTCATACTAAAATAGAAATTCAAGACACCTAAGTATGCAGCAATAACAAAGATACATGATCGTATCCTATCAAAGGACAAGAATAATAAACAAAGGATCAAGCACAACCAATTCAATGTGATGTGGGGCAGTGGTTGTTTGTCCATAACATACATTGCTCACTCTAGTGCCATGAAACTTTAGGTCATCTATGGGGTGAGTTTGTACTAAAAATATGTATGCTCACTCTAGGGTAGTGGAACCTCAGTCTATCCACTAGGTGAGTTATCCCAACGAGGTGGGAAATGAGAGTGTCGAATTAGGCACTCATACGATATTGAAGTCATCCTCCTAACAAATTCGATAAGGCACCACAATGAAAATTATTTTTGTAAAATTCTTTTGAATGTCATATAAAAATTATGCTAAAGGGTATTTTTCTTTGTTCGTGTAACAATCTTCTTCTTAGGGAGCATTGTGCCTAATGTCTCCAAGAGAGGACAAACCAAGGTATCAAATTTCCCATGGTATGCCACGTTCACATCATGCCACGACATCAGATCGTAGACTCTTGGATGACATCAAACCTAATGACACCACCAAGAAGAGGACACATCACAAGTAAAAAGGAAAAATAATGCAATGAAATTTTCCAAAAGATGTCATCGTTGTATGCCCCACTTTAAAGCGGTTACTACATCGTCACTTTGAGAAATTGCTTTAAACTAGCCAATTTTTTTAGCCTAAGACATGAGAACTTTCCTCGGATAAGCCTATGCCAAGTCATATGTTTCTGAAGCAAGTTGTGTCAAGAAATAGGAAGGAAGAGTTGCCCCCACAAACACATAAGGGATCTATGGATTTGTAGTCAGTATGTTTTTTCTACAAAGTTGTCATAGAGAATGGAATTGTCATCATTCCCCAAATACACATAGAATTGGAAGAATGACACAAAGAGAGAAAAAATAAAGAAAAATATTTTGGGTCAAAATGGAATAAATATTAATGTCTCAATGCCTTGCATCATCCCCAAAAGGAAAACATGAGACAAATGAAAAAGATAAGGAAAAGCTTTTGGGTCAACATGGAAGAGACAAAAATGTCTCAATGCCTCGCGTCATCCCCAAAAGGAAAACACAAGACAAATGAAAAAGATAAAGAAAAATCTTTTGGGTCGACATGGAAGAGACATGAATGTCTTGACACCTTGCATCATACCCAAAAGGAAAACAAAAGACAAATGAAAAATGATTATGACATAGAGAAGAATGAAGGTACATATAGAAGAATGCATAAAAGAGAGAGGAACATTGAACGAAATGTCATGATGGATCACATTATGCACATGTAATCAAAGAAAAAGAAAATTGAAAAGCTGATTTAGACTAGTAAGGAATGGGTGATTCAACCTAAAGTAATTCATTTTCCTCCCAATCTCGGTTGGTATAAATAGAAGGCGAGAAACTAGCGAAAGGGACAAGATCAAGTGCCAAACTAGGACACACACCAAGTTCAACACTCTTTTTAGGAGATTTTTCATTTAAGATCATAGAAGAAGAAAACAATGTATTCAACTCATCATGCACTTGTTCATCAATCTTTGCAATATCAATGTCATCATCTAAGTTAATCACAACAGGAGGTCGGATAACAATATGCATAGAATGTTCTTGTTTATGTTGTGGTGAGGGTTGAGAGTCCTCATGCATTGCTTTAGGTGAGTTCTGATTTTTATTTTCTATGTTTTTGATAAAAGGGTAAAATGGGTTTTATAGGGACCCAAAACCACAAAGTTTATAAAATAGAAGAGAGAACAAAAATGTCCAACCACAAAAACCAGCTGCCCAAGAAAAGATCAGCAGCAACCATTCAAACAAAACAAAAAAGACCAAAACAGTGAAAAAGCAAAGAGAGCATAGAAACCCCAGACATTACTTCAGAGTCTTGAGGACAAACTCAGTCTCCTCCAGCTTTTGCATATCAATGACACCCTTTTTAAAAGTTTGAATCATACTAGAAGTAGGGGGGACCTTGCGCTTCAGGTTGGCTCTGGTTCTTTTGGAAATACCTGCATCTGTGTCCTGTCTTTTGTCCTCTGTTTCCTCCAGATCCACCACCAGAGAACCCTGTTGGCTTTTATTGAGCTTCTCTCCCATTGCATTAATGATAATGGCATTGTGTTTAGCCATTTTGTTATTTTTCTTAGCGATGGTCTTGATAGTGTTCATAATATAATCAATTTTGGAATCAATGTCTTTGTTACTGTGACCATGGACCCCCCTGTCCCCATCTTTCTTTTCAATCTCAACAATTTTAGCAACCAGAACTTCAATTTTGCTTTGTAGGGCCCAGTTTTTGATTTTTAGCTCATTGATTTCAGTGAAAGTCCAGTCGAGGAGTTTGGAGTGGGACTTAGAATTGGCTTTAGCTAGGTTCAAAAAATCCAAAGAGGGCTCATCACCGATATTAGGAATAGTTTTCTCAGAATTAAGGTTAATAGGGGAGTCATCTTCAACATGTTTTTCTACCAGGGGTTCAACATTAACCACAGTTTTGTTGGCATCAGACTCCTCCGAGTCAGAGGATTCTTGAGAATAGGAAACAAGACTTTTAGCCTAGAGTTTCTTATGAAGGGAGGGACTATCAAGCTCTAGCTCAGCACGGGCTTTACTAGAAAGGGGAGTAGGGTTTATTTTCCCGGAAGGGCCAACATGCAAGCTAAGGACTTTTCTAGCCAAACTAGGGTTAGGAAGATACTCCGGCCCACTGGGCTTTGTGTCGTCACTCTCAAAGTCAGGAGTGGTATCTAGGGTAGTGGGGCCAGGAATGTTTTGGAAATGCTCAACAATCAATCTTATAAGCCCCGTATGCAAGATAGGAAATCTATTGGGGTTTTTCTTATTATCCTCCAAGCTTTTCTTCAGGGAACAAAAAAGATAATAGGGAAGAGAGGTCCTAACCTTGTGGTGGAAGTGGTTGAGCAGAGCAAAGTGGTAGCCATAAACTCTAGTAAAATGCCCATGCACCGTAATGTACTCCATGATGACTCGCAACACCTTCCTCCAAATGGCCTTTACAGAATCTGCATCAAAGTAACTACTAGCAATTTTGACCAGGCTTAACCTTTCTTTGTCTTTTTTAGGAAATCTAATCATGACTTCATCAGAAAAAGCCCTGTCCCTGAAAAAATTCTTCCCTTCAGTAGATAAGCATGTAACTTCCATGATTAAAATTTCACTGAGCTCAACATTCCTGCCAAACAGGGTCAAATTTTCTTTATTCCAATTTTTAACAAAGAGGTCCGTAGCCTCCTAGCTGGAGCCATGGAGCTTCTCCAGGAAAGGAAGTATCCCACCACTTTTAACTTTTTCCCAGGCCTTGGCATTTTTCATGTGTGTTTCGTAGCTATCCGGCTCAATTCGCTTTCTGTCTCCTCCCATCTTAGCCGACATAGTGGGGTAGACCTAGACGAAAGCTTTACTAAAATTGGCCCCACCACATCTTAGCACCCACAAAGCATGCAGGCCTTTCTTGTAAATTAAGCCGCTGGGATCGGTCCCATACAATCTAATGATTGTGATGTGAAAGGTCTTATCTGTCTTCATTAAAGGGATAACGCGTAGCTTTTCCTTGTGATTTATCATAATTTATTGGGGTGAAACATTAGAGTTTAGATCATTTGTATTAAACCAAGTACGCACCTCGTTACTCTTAACTCCTTCGTTGGCGAAAAAATCTACTACAGCAATGGCTTCTCTGTAAGCATGTGATATTTTAACTTTATCAAATTTAGCCAAAGTCAACTTGGCTTCCTCAATCCAAGACTTGATGGTCCACGAGGGGGGAGACTTGTCCTTAAGGCGGTCAATTATGTTTATGGAGTCTCCTTCAAGCAATAGATGTTTAATGTTAAGACTTTCAGCTAAATTTATGATATGAAAAGCCTCCTCCCATCTCAGCCTTCTATGATGTTGTTTTCTTGAGTTTACAATCTACAAGCAATAGCAAGATGTCTACGTTTATGCTCTCTAGCACTTTGATTTATTTTCAGTTTATTGCTAATTTATTTTTGTGTAAGAGTGGGTTTGTCACTCAAAGGTTCCTTCTCTTCCTTGGGAGGACTAGAGGGAACAACAATAGGTTTCTCAACCACTTTCTCTTTGACTTTGTAAACTTGTTTAACTCTAGGTGGGACTATTGGTTCCCAGATCAATAGATACAATGAGTCCTAAATAGTAGCCACTCTCTCATATTCAGACTCAACGGGTTGATATGGCCAACAAACAGGAGAGTGAAATAAATATACCTTTCTCCCCTGCACTTCAGGCTCTGTTAAACCTAGGAGGGTGATCCCAATAGTGTGCTTTCAGATACTTATGTGCCAAAGTATAAAACACATGAGATATATGAAGGTATGGCTGACCTTTATGGTAGTGTGCACACTAAACATGAGATATATGATTCATTAAATTCTACACACAAACTAATTGGGATTGATAAGTAATTTTGATTTAAATTTGTGATTAGCTATTGAATCAACCAACATAATATAACATGAATAAACCACTTAGAACAATGCTTCATTCATTGGAACAGAGTCATCTTAAACATCCACATAATCTGATAACAATCTTTAAACTGACATCACCTAAAGGTCTAAAATTTTGCATTACAATATTTCAACATAATGTTATGACCACTACTTCTTACTAGTATCCTAGCACTTAATTCACATGGATCTACAACTTCATTCAAGCACCTATATTAATTCTTTGAATTAATGGGAAAGAAGTAAACCACACACCCACTGAAAACCAATGGAGATGAACAAAATAATCTTTGATTATATATATCCAAAACTCATAAAACAAGCACATAGGAGAGAAACTATTCTTGAAATTGCACTATTTAGTATTATCCCACCAGTATTGCAATCAAAATTACAAAGATATCATAAACTCCAACCTAAAAAAAAACCACTGAAATGTTCTTTATTCCTATTATAGTGTTCTCTGTGATTAATTACAAAAAAACCTCTACCAAAATGAGGAAGAAAGACAACATTTAAGGAAACACAAAAACCCTAAATGTTCATTCGAAGAATACACTTGGCACATTCAGCGCCATAGATTTGTAACTGCCTTTGCTTGCTGAAGAAGTTCTAATTTGCTCTCTATTTTCTCGGTCCTCACTCCACTACCTTGCAACAAAAAAATATTCTCCTTTTTGAAGATTTATCATTCTCTTTCATTCAGCCTTTCACCCACATTGAAAATGCCTTGATATGAAAATCTCCTACAAACATTTTACCCTATTGTTAAAACTCACTTGCTGGCTTTATTTCACTATGCAAGTGAAAAATATTAACTTTGGGTCAAAACCCATTCACCTAAGCAGTTAAAAATGCATTTGAAAGTTACATTTTAACCTTCACTTATAGGTAAAAGTTTTACCCATATGCTGAATATAATTTTTTGGTCATGAAAAAATAGTTTTCAGGCATTTTTTACCTTACTGGCAGCCAAAAAATGTATAAAAAATTGCCTAAATTGCTTCCCAAGAAATAGAAATAGTTCAGGTAACTTTTTGGAGGTTGAGAGTACATTTTTCAGCTTGTACATGTGTTCAAAAATATGCTCCAAGTCCAAAAACGTGATTGCATTCTTCATTTACAACCATTAAAAAACATTTTGAATTTCAGCATCCAAGCACAAGCCATCGTTGATTGCAAGAGAAAATAAATTTTACAACAGAGATGGGCGATGGAACTTTGAGACATCTCTGATTTGATCTCATTCCTCCATCCCAAAATGGAGATGAGCGATGGACAAATTTTATGAAAGTAGTAAAGTTCTTTAACAAAGTTGCCCCAAATTATTTCCTATGAACTCACTTTGCCAATATTTCAAACCAATATGTACTTGCCCCAAATCCATCATTGCATAAAGGCCATTGCTGCTTTGATTATGAAAAACCTTTCAAAAACAGTGATGAGCGATGGATTTGACAGCCATCGCTCATCGTTGATTTGAACTCAGCATCTCCTGTGAAAACAAAGATGAGCGGTGATTGCCAATCTGATGAGGAACAAGACACTTCAATCCATGATGGGAGATGAGAAGCCACCTCCATTACTGATCGCTAATACAAATGGGAAGAAGAGCTTCAAATCAGAGATGAGTGATGAGTTCTCCCGTGAAGTTGTGTTGTCGTGCTACCGCTTTTCAGCCAATCACAAGCAAGAATTAAACTTGCTCATCCTCTAGAAATTTTGAAATGTATTTTACTTTTCCCATTTATATTTGCACAATATTTAAAATATTCAAAATATTTTAAATATTAACATTTGAACATTAGAAGAATTTGTGACTTCTAATTATGCATGCTAACCATTTGAAGAAAATTTACTGTGCACAAACGGTGACCCCTGGGGCTAAGATTTTTTGTGCGCAGCCATAATAAATTATGTAGATAAAACCCATTTTGTCAAATTTTTCCCAGCCATCAAAAATCAGGTACCTCCTTTGTAAACTGGCCCCCAAGACGTATTTGCTGCAATAGAAGTATGTTAAAATAATGTATCAAATGATCTCCGATATTGATGAAAATGGAGCTGTAGAGGATTTAGATGAAAAAAGAAATGGTTTGTCCTTAGATTTTGAAAATTTAAAACATTTCGGGACACCTTTTTGGCCATGTCGCGGTCAGAAAGCAATTAAATAACCCATCAAAACTTATCCTGGAGGTGCGAAACTAAACATACATGTTACCATTTGAACCAAAATTTCAATGCAACAAATGACATGAGAAAATTCTTCTTGAGGTGCAAGATATTAAATGCCAAAAGTTGCCTTCTCTGAAAATCTGGAAATGCTGATTCTGAAACCCTAAAAAAGTTCATTTGGAATGGGCTTTGAAAAAATAGCAAACAAAGAGCTAGAGGGCTACAAATTGGGAAAGTGGTAGATAATTATATAGGAAATCATGGGGAACATTCACTTTGAAGTGCAGGTCATTAGGTCACCAAATATAAATTCAAATGTAGGGGCACTTTTTGCAGATTTACACAGTTTAGTTTGTAAATCTGAACAATTTGCAAACATAATCAAGCTAGGAAACTTGACAAATGGATTCACAGAGCTATGCCATCTAGCATGGTGCTTCCTAAAGATGTAGAGAATCATGTAAAAATATCAATTGAACTTAATACTCAACAGGAACAAAGATACAACATCACAAAGATGGCCTACTCAAAAAGGTGCAACATGTGTAAACAACAAACCAACTTCTGGACCTTGAAACCAAGACTTCAAAAACTCACTAAAAATGATCCAAGGAAGCTGTAAATAGTCACACACCATCTCTGATAGGTGCTCGACATCTCCCCAGAGTGATTTTTCATGATAATCAAGGGGTATCAAATTATAAGCTCCCAAAGTGAGCTACTTAGGCCTATTCTGCAATGGTACTTCTGAGTGTACTTCTGAGTGCATTAGGAAAATTTTTACATGAGCCCTCAAAATTTAGCCAAATTTTGGAGGTCCAAACAGGGACAACGAAATTGTTTGTGTTATCTTGTGGTCTCTTGTGGGAAATTGTAGGAGGTTGTTCTATAGATTTTTTTTATGTTTAGAATTGTTTTTGGTTCAATCATTATTTTTTCAAGAATGGTTGGTTTAGACTTAGGTTGAGGCACATTTCGAAGGCATAGTTCTTCTATTTCCTTTTCCTTGAATTTTTTATATGATAAGAAATAGAAATCTTCACAAGGCTTGATAGGTTCCACAGACTTGGGCCAAAAGTAATGTAGTGAAAAATTCCCCTTTGCCGAGGTAGGATGGAATCCACTATGATGCACAGTGAAGATGTTATTGCCAAATGGAAAATTTAGACATTTATGCACAATCGAAGGGACAAAATTCATGGAGTGAAGCCATGGATAGCCTAGTTTCACACAAAATTGGTCTGATTGTGGAATGATGGAGAATGAGAATGTTAATGTTTCCAGTCTCACTTTTAAAGGGAGATCTATCGAGCCTATCATAGGGAAAACAAATCTATTATGTGTCTTGATCCATTCTTTTGGATTGTCATATGTATCTTAATATAGCTCATGCACATATAAGAATTCTTTTGTGATCACATTCTCTTCATAGACATGATCAATCAATATCCCATTAGTGAGCTAGATGTTGATCTATCCAGCTATGTAAAGAAAGCAATGTCATTTTGTGAGAAAGCAATGTAAAGAGGTTGTTTAATCAAGTCTATGAGGTTTAGCTTCAATAAATGCTATCACATTTTCCATGAGATGTTCAATGATTTTTGTATTGCCATCATTTGTGTCAACACTCATCACATCAGTCTTCGTTTCACTATCTTTGACAAATGAAATAATATGTTTAGGCATGGGATTTGTAAAGATTTGAAAATTATGATTAGGAGGAGCTACATACTTATTTCCTTGATAATTCAAACCTCTAATTGGTAAATGATTAGAATCAATAAGGTCTTGCACAAGATGTTTAAGATGCTTATAGTATTATGTGCTATGTCCATTTATTTGATGGTAATGACAATAAGATTTTTTTCAAAATCATGTAGGAAATGGTATATTAGGGTCACGTTCTCTAAGAGGAGGTAAGGTAAGCATTTTTTTGTTAATGAGTTGCAACATGATATTGCGAAGGGTGTCAGGTAATGGAGTGAACTCTCTCTCTATCCCCAAAAGGAGTTGTCATTTTATAGCAGCCAATTGATTATTGTTTTGTTGAATTTTTTGAGGGGGATTTAATTATAAAAAGCCCTTATTTTGTTTCTTGAATGATTGATAGTTGTTTTGAGTTGTAGATTTAGTCCTTTCAAAATGAATAGGAGGATTTCACACATCACGACCACTAGTCGAGATTTCATGGTCACGAAAGGCTATACATAGTTGTGTGAAGGATGTAAACCTTAACATTTCAAGTTTCTTTTGGAGTTTATCTTGTAAGTTGGAAATGAACATTCTTTGAAGGTTGGCATCAGGAATCTTAATGTTTACTTGAGAATAAAGTGTTTGATATCTTCCTATGATATCAGTCACTTTCTCAACTTCATTTTTCTTGCATGTCATTAGATCCTCAAGGGCCATATTGAGACCCATGTGAATATGGAAGTGGTTGTAAAAGGCATCAATTAGTTCATTGAATGAACTAACTGAATTGTTTGGTAGAGATGAAAACCACTCTAAAGAAATATCCTTCAAGGATCTAGGGAATAACTTAGCCAACAGTTTATCCTCAAAGATGAAATCACTACAGAAGGCTATGAAGGTGGAAACATGGCTTATAGGATCTCCTTTCCCACCATATTTCTAAAAGTGAGGGACCTCTATACCTTGTGGAATTTGTGCTCTTAATATGTTGAGGGAGAACATGGTGGACTTGATGTATTGCAAAGGTTGACCATTATTGTTTTGTTGTAATGTTGCCACTTGATGTTGAAGGGATGTCATGCTTTGCAAAAGTGAATTAATGAGAGTGTCATTTTGGTTATAAGGTTGAGGGGAATATAAGGTCACAGTGTAGTGTATGTATGCATAGGGCTAGTGAATTGTAGGCTATTGAAGGTGGATTTTTGAGGTATTATTATGTTTGAAGCATTTCCTATGGGAATACCTATGGAAGTGTATATGGTGCTAGTAGGTATGATTGTTGTGGTTGGTTGAATGGTAGTTGTGGGTTGAAATGTTTTTGTAGGTTGGAAGGTTGTTGTGGGTTGAAATGTTGTAGGTTGGAAGGTTGTTGTGGGTTGGAATTTTGTTGTAGGTTGGAATATTGTTCTTGGTTGGAATGTTATTGTAGGTTGTGTACTAGTTTATGTAGGGATGGACATTGCTATTGTGGATGATGGAATTGGAATTCCACCTTGACTTTGAGTAAACCCCCAAGCTTGAGTGAAAGTGGTAATGGTAGGTATGGTGTTGGGAATGTTAAGTACATTGGTTGTGGGAGATGAAGTCATGAGAAATGAAGTATGCAAACTATGAGCCATGGAGGGTTGATTCTCAACACTATCAGGAAGAGAGTTTGAGCACCCAAGATCCACAACAAGTGAAAAATTTCCAAGTGACATGAGCCTCAAACTACATCTTATATAATAGTATTGTGAATAGGACACTAAGTTGTAAAGCTCATGCAAGTTTTACAAACCTAGTGTGCAAACCCTAGAATGGCAATGCAATAACCTAGAATGAAATGCTATTTTTAGATTCCAAGAAATTTAATTTACTGATTAAACAATGTAATAAGCTAAAAATGAAATTTTTTGATGCAATTTTGAATTTTTGCAATGCACTAAATGAAACAATTTAAGCTAATTGCAATGAATTTGATGAAAAAACAAATTTGGAAACTGAAACAACAAGATGAATGCACCAAACATAAGCTAGAAATTGAGATTTTAATGTCCTAAAATTGTAGATTTGTAGCTAATAGGGACTATTCACCAGTAAGGATGAATGGGTCCTGGTTAGGTCTTCCTGGGATCTTTTTATGGATTTCAAACTGAATTTTAATGTCTTTTTAGTTGACAGAAGCTTCAGGTCATAGATGATTAGGGACTTATTCACTAGTAATGGAAAATGGGTCCTGGTAAGGTCTTTTTAAACTATTTTTTAATGATTTTCAAGGTCTCAGATTTATCTTTCAGTTACAAGTTGTAGACATTGAAATACAACTTCAAATTTTCCAAAAATTCAATGCAAAAATGTAATAAAAAGATGAGATGCAAGACCTAGTTTGAAATGAAATTTTATTTTGATTTTCAAATGCAATTGAATGAAATCTAAATGAGATGTAAAATGACTTCTTTATTTTTGTATTTTTCATATTTAAGAAGTGCAAAACAATACAAATCTAAACCCTATATGATATGCAATATTTAAATGTAAGAGAATAAACCTTAATTCAATGCAAATGTAAATGCAATGAATGCAAGAAATTTTAACTTGAAATGCAATGAAATGCTCCAAAAATTAGAATAGCACAATTTTCAAAATGGTGGGTTCACCAACAAATGATGAGGGTCAAAATAGGATCCACCCAAATATTTTTGCAGATGAGATGGATCATTTATTTTTCAAGGCCTTTATCACCTAAAATTATGCAAAAGAAGATACAAATAACAATCAGAAAATGGCCCTAACTATTATAGAAACTATGAGGAATTTTTTGAGAGCATAAAAATCTATGTACTTGTCTAGAAAGTTGTTTTTGAGCTATGGAGGATTCATTCGCCTTCAAGGGTGAATGGGTCCTTTTAGGGTTTCAAAAAACAAATTTCAAGATCCTACACCTTGATGTATGCACTCTTCAAATCCCGATTATCAATTTCTGGAAGGCAATATTTAGTTTTGTAAAGCTCTTTCTGTGATCTTGCAGCTTGAATGACAACTTTGCAACTTTGAAAATTTTGACCACTTTGATAATCTTTCTCTTTAACATGTAAAACTGTAATCACACACTCAAGGGAAGTTTTTTTTTTGGTTTTTTAGTGAATGGGGGTTTTCCTCAGTCAAACCCCTTGTAGGTAATGAAACCAAATAATGAAATAAGATAATGAAACATGAACATGAAATGATGCAATTAAAACCTTTCCATGATTATATGATCCTTGAATTGTTGAAATATGACTTAAATTCTACCTTGAAATTCCTTGTAAATTATCTTGAAATAATCTAATGCTCTTGCTTTTGATATCTTGAAGTCACACCAAATTTCTAGGTGAAAATGATGTGAATTAACCCCTTATTTATACAAAATTAGGAGATTAACCCCAAAATTCAAAGAACTAAGGCCAATACTAGATCTAGAAAGAAACATAATTAAATTCCTACTAGAATGAAATTCAAAAATCAAAGTCTCATTAAGGGAGGACCCATTCGCCACCAAAGGTGAATGGATCTTGGCTAAGTTTCTAGGATTGAGCTTCGGGGAGATGAAAGAGGGCCAAAAACCAATTTCAAATAAATAGAGAAAAGGGGGTCCTATTAAGAGAGGACCCATTCACCATTAAAGGAGAATGGGTCCTAGCTCAACTTAGCTGGACCAAAATTTTCCCAATGAAATAATTTGATATTTAATTTATGATTGTTGAGAAGGATCCTCTAGAGGTGTCAAAATTACGGCCTAAAAGGGGGGTTAATAACTCCACTTAACTTGAAGGAATTAAGATCACCTAGATAAATGTGAAGTTTCTTTAAAATACTTTACAACACTTAAAAAAGGTACAAACTATGCATTTTTTTTATAGAAAGGGGCCCATAAGGTTTAATTAAGCAAATAAGTCATAGAAAAGTATGAAACTGTGTTACAACACTTCACAACTCTCTCGCAAAGGACCAATTAAAGCATGATTTAGCTAAAATAAGGTCTTAAAATATTGTGAATGTTTACAAGACATTACAACACTAGTCCAAGACAACATTTGTTCAATTTTAATGTCAGATCAAGCATGTAAAAGGAAACTTTTTCCATTACTACAAATCCTTATCAATAATATGAGGATTAAGATACTCTAAAGAACTATCATCATGTTGTAATGTGTCTAGTGTGATGATTGATGGACAACTTATAAGAGAAGAGAGATGGGTAGACTCTCCTCATTATCAAAAAATGCAACTTAGAGTTAAACACAGTAGATATAATACAAGAAATTCTTAGCAAACATGAATTATCATTGATTCAATAATTCCCAGTCTTATATGCATCATATTCTACATATGCGAAATGATTAGGGCTCACAAGCCAACCACAAGGGAATTACAAGATATTATTGTAGTGTCAAAAAATGTCATCAATGATATTTTCACACTTGATTGGGCCTCCCTTATAGAGCTGAGCTTAATGGTGCCTTGATTTAGTGTTGTAATGTGTTTAACACACTCGCATTAGGTCTAGGGCCCTTCTAAACTAAATAAACTTAATAATACCTTATTTAAGGTGTTGTAAAGTGTTGTAACACATTTTCACACTTTTCTAAGGTTGTCATTAATAATTAGGATTCTTTATGCTTTATTTGGCCTTAATTTGCATCCAAAAGCCTCATTTAATGCATATTTTTTAGGATAATCCTGACACAAATCAACATACAATCATAATTTAGGTAATTTTAGGTTGTGTGGCCTAGATTTGGTGGTATGGAAATCATACGCCACCTTGGGAATATGGGTCCCACTTAGGGTTTTGGGTCCCAATCTAGATTTTAGGCCTTTCTAACCATTTTTTAAAATGGTCCCATAATTTATGCCTTATGGGACTCATACGTCACCTTGGTAATATGAGTCTCATGTTGCCCAGAATTAAAATTAATTCAAATTATTGGCAGGATTTTATCCTCCTAGATCTGATGTCGGCTTGTAGTGTTCTACTTTCAAGAAATTTGGCATAATTAAGTATAAATAGAAGGTCCTTTCACTCATTTTCACCTAAGCAATCTAACAAGCATTCAAGTATCCATACAAGAGAATTCAAGAGCCTTCAAGAGTTGATTATCAAGCATCATGTCAAAGTCATCATGGATCATGTTTGTTTTTGAGCTAACAATTGTGATGTAGGTTTCCATGATTCAAGCTAGCATTTAATTCAAGATCTATCACATTCAAGCAAGATTCAAGATCTACATCCATTGGAGCCACTTCATACATGTTTGCAACCTTTTATTGCTTTGATTTGGTGAGTTGCAACATCATATTTTGTTCATTCATCATTCTCCATTCCTATTTCATTTCATTTCAAGGTTTGATTACCAAAATGGGGTTTGACCAAGGCCAACCCCTATCCACTAACAAAATGTTTTTCCCTCTCTTTAGTGTGTGATTTGCAAGTCTAGATTGAAGATACATTAAAGAGGAAGTTTGGAGAAAGTTGTTAAAGTGTTCAAAGTTGTCAAAGTTTTCGGCTTGCATTGGAGATCATTGGAAGACTTCTACAGGTTGCAAATCATGGTTTCAGATTTGAAAATCAATTGGAAATGAAAGAGAAAACATTGAGGATCAGATTCAAACCTTTAATTTCTAGAAAACCATAAATGGACTAATACACCAGTTTTGGCATATGAGTCCCGGTTTAGGTCATTTTCTATATTTTTGTAGAGTTAGAATCTACAATGCTAGAAACTACTTCCTTCCCAAAGACCTTAATCTGGGACTAAACTACTTAGACTGGCGTATGAGTCCCAATAGGATTTAAAATTAGTATTTTCAACATTTCAGGCCTTCATCCAGTCCTCTTTAGGTTTCTAGGTGTACATATTTCATCTGTCATCTTTCTATTATGTTTTATATGCATTTTAGGTCATTTAGTGATGTATTGCATCATATTAGGTGTAAGCATTTGGACTTGCATTTCATTTGGCTTTTCAAGCCCTAAGTTGGTGGTAACCCCTTCATTAGCTTACAATCAGGCCCTAGGACAACCCCATTGCAAGATTTCTTGCTCCTTTTCAGATCTTAGATTGAGATCACTAGGGTTTTCCTTGAATGAGAGTGGAGATTGTTATTCTATCTCCCAAGCATAGAACCAAAAAAAATTCTTCCTTTCAATTACAATTTGCACCAAGCCTTATTATGACCACAAGTTTATTTCCTCACTACTACTAATTGAGAACTTTTAAACTCACTAATTGATTCTAATCAATTAAAAATTATCTTAAATACAAAGCTCTAGCTCCAATTATGATCTACATCAACCTCAAGGGTTTACAACCCCAATGCAAGATCAAACATGTAGGTTGGCCAAGAACATGAAAAGATAAGCCATTAGGAAATTAAATATATTGTGGATCTCTAGGAAAGTTCCCATAGACCTAAATTTCCTTATATGATGTACCACTAATCTCAACACATTCTGTAAAAGATCCACATAACAAGCCTAATCCAAGTAGGCCTTGAATGCTATGTTTTAGAATTGACAGTGGAATTGTAAGAGTGATAACTTGCTATAAACGAATGCAAATCACTTGAAATCAGGATATGTTGTAAATGACCTCATGTAGAAGTTGTATCTTGCTCCATGAGCTAAGAAATGAAAATATGATAAAATGCGAAAGAAAATTCTAAGACAACTACATACTGAATTGCAAGAAAAAGAAATGTTTTTGGTTGATATAGGATTTATTTACAACCAAGGATTCTCCTACATCAATAATGATATTATTGACCAACCTATTAAGCTCTTGTATTGATGTTAAACCAAAAATATTTTGGGAATACATTTACCATACAATTAAAAGATGTGATGGGGTTTCCTACAAATTGGTCACTCTTATGATATTATTCAAACTATTATCTACCTATTTCTATATTGATTGGTTATTTTTCCTATTCAACTTGGTGGTAGGTTCCAAATTATTGGCTCATTCTTGATCTATATCAATAATATTCTCATTGTAGTCCCTAATGGAGAAAAATATTTAATTAAACCCTTAATAGGTTTAGTTAGTCCTTTTATGAAAAGGAAAATTAATCATCCTTTTTAAACATTAGGTATTATCATTGATAAAATTTAGAATTCTTTTACATAAGTCTCCACTGTCCCTTTTATTCTAAATTGTGCCAATTCTCTAAAGTGTACTTATAGATCCTTTCTATCAAATATCTCAATTAACCTTTTGTAGAATTCATCATATCTGTACATATTTTTCCATGACCTTGGGTAACCAACCTAGGGTACTACCATTCATTAGCTAATCCATCTAGCATGGTTTTAATGATAAGTATGTATCTAATGTCTACACCCATGCACGAGTAGTGAAATTATTATATCCATCAAACATTAATAATATTAATTTACCTAAAGCTTGCTAAAGAACTAATTTTACCTTGGTTGGGGTCGAGGAACCATAATTGCTCCATTTCTTCATCTCTTAATATTTATGTAAATTGTGAGATATTGATTCTTGGATTTATCCAAGGAAATAACAAGTGGTGATATAATCTTGCATGGAAATTTGTATTTATTCAATGGAAAATTCTTCTCCCTTTTGGATGAAAGTGGGATGGTGGGGGCTCTCCACATACACAATCATGGTTCTTTGTGTGTGTTTTTTATTCTCATTATTGTTACTACCAGAAATATCCACTATCTTGATTATTAAATTTCTTTACATTATTCATCTTTTGTAACATTTACCTTATGATATCTATCATAATTTTTTATTTTTTTTATAAATTGTATAATAATAGTTTTAATTCTCCCTAACCATTTTTCTACTTTTTATATCTCAAAATATTAATAGTTTTTGGTCACTTTGTCCTTAGAATTTTGAGATTTTGTTAGTTGGATTAGATAATATATATTTTCTCTATCACTAAATTGCATATGAAAAAAAGACACATATGATGGAAAGATCTAGTTCAAATAGATTTTGTAATATCCCATTTTATTTTCTTTAGTATTCACGCCCTATTAATTTAAAATGTAACACTTGCATATTTAGTTAACAATAACAATTCTTGATTTTATTTGATAACTTTTTTAATTTATTTTTTAGACTGCAAGAATTGGGTAGCACAACCCCCTATAAACTACAGTGCACCTGGTAAACTTTTTAACGTGACGGGCGGCGCTGGCGCGACATGCCTTCCGGTACCACGGGGGTTGGGGAGACTAGACCTCATGACCAACCTCCTGCAACAGGAAAGATTTAGCCAACCAAGCTAGGGCGCCAACCCCAATTTTATTTAATAACTTAATGGCCATGGTTAAATTTTATTTTTTATTGTTCTTGACACTAAAAATTTATCTTAAATTTATTCCAAATATTTTTCCTTATAAAATTATTGAATTAATTGAAGTTTTTAATAGTTTAACACAATCAATACCTTTGGAAAATAACTTAAAATCTATTTCAGTTAGGGTTTTCTTCCACCAAATTGATTTGAATACCTTTAAATTTTAGGTCTAGAAGGGTTTCATCCCAAGGCTATTAGGACACAATTTTTGATCCATGAGAGATAAATTTAGGTACATAAAATTTCAATGATCCCTCCATTGTCCTTCCTTGACTTCTTTTACACCCTTCTCTTCCAAAGAATGTCATGCTTCCTTTCCCTTTTAGCAATAATATAATTTATAATTAACTTTTGTATTTCCTTAAAAAATATGTTGCTTCTTAATTAAATTTGTGATTTAATTTAGAACATTCTTTTCTCTCATAAAATATCTTAATTTAAGGTGGCCTTAAGAAATGAATATGTAGGAAAAAGAACCTAGTGATTTGCAAGGAAAAATGAAACCCTTAATATAAAATTAAGGAGGGGGCATTGCAAATCCCACCGAAGAGAATTTGTTAAAATTGTGGGGCTAGTTCAATTTTTATAGTTTTATCCCATTTCCATGTGTACCTACTTTTTTGTACATTGAATCTCATAGGATTGAACCTAGGTATTGTAGGATGACTATAGGAAGGGTACCATGCTATCAAAAAGGTGTTGGCTCAAGCTAGGTGAAGAATAGAATGGCCATTCTCCCTTGCATTTTTGGATGTATAGGGCACCATGAATCCGGCATTCATTTAGTGTAACATCCTTATAAATGATCCATTCATAGAATTTGAACTAGATTAGGGACTCAATCCTACAAAATAAACATAAAGGCATAAAAATAATACATTCAACTATTCAATGTGAGCCAAAAAGTGTATTAAGGAATTACCATATTTAAATGAATTAATATTAAGTTGATATAATTTTTTCACATGCTAAGGGAAAAACTCATACATGTTGGTAGATTGAATGGGCACATCGATTGCTAAAAATACTTTAGATGTACATGGAGACACCATCAATTTTAAAAGTAGGGTGCCAAAATTAAACATAGAAAAATGTTCTTTCTCACTCATTTTAAGTAGTTGGACATGTGAGATGACATGTGGTGTGTTGTAGTTGACTAGGGAAATCGCTTGCAATTGATGAAAACATGCAAAATGATGATTCAATTTCATAATATGCAAGAGTGCAAAATTGTGGAGGAAATCTATTAGATCACTAGGGTAAAGTCTATAGAGGTATAGAAGGGAGAAGCAAGCATGTAGCTTCCAATACTATCTAAGTATTTTGTAATTCCATAAGAAAACAATGTGGAGAGGAGACTAAAATAATTGTCATATTACAAAAAGTAACATTTCCTCATCTTTATCAATTTTTTAAACATCGAATTTAGCTCTTTAAACTCTTCATAAATAATTTCTCATATAATTTTAAAAAATCACACATGTGAATCCATTCTATACATATATTAAGTAGATAGAATGATAAGAGACATAGTGTTTCCATAGTCCATTATAATGATTGAGAGTTCTTTAAGATTTAACTATCTAATAGTTTTTGTATCAGTGTCTTAGGTCACATAATATGATCTACAGTCAAGATGAGGAATATTTATATGAAATAAGTATGTATCTTGAAATCCATTTTAATTTATCACTATGAAAACTATTTCATTACTTTATCAACTCATTACCCATCAAATCCCTTAATATTTGTAAAATTTTGTGATATGCATGTAAAATAAATAAAACTACAACACCTTATAATCAATATTATAAAAATATTAATGATTAAATTTACTATAAAATAATTTTGTTTTTTTTTATCGGTATGAAATAATATTTTTTATTAAAAAATATATATCATTTTAAATATGTTAATTCAAATATCAATGATCCAAAAAATCTATCACAATAAGCATAATGTTCAAAAATTACTAAAATATAATAATATACACAACAATAATTTAACAAAAGTATAGAACCTAATATTTTAACAATTTAGACTAAATCAAAATGGGAGACAAGATGATAAGTGGATTACAAACATATATGTTAAATGTGTATTTCCAAATAAAGTGCTACAACATTGCATTCCAATGGAAAGAAGTTGAGGATTCCATGGAAATACTCCCATCGAACATATTTACTGATGATGAGCATGCAAATCAAATAAAATCACAACACCCTATAATCAATATTTCTAAAACTTTGTGATATGCATGTAAATAAAATAAAACCACATCACCTTATAATCAATATTATAACTTAAATTATGATTAAATTTACTATCAAATAATAATTTTTATAGACTTTTTTTTTTATCATTTTAAATATGTCAATACAAATATCAATAATCAAAACAAGCTATCACAACAATCATAACATTAAAAAATACTAAAATATAATAATATATACAATAATAATTTAACAAAAAATATTTACACAAAATCAAAATGGGTGACAAGATGATAATTGGATTATCAACATATATGCTAAATGGGGTGGGCAAGCTTAAACAACATACTCTAGACTTTTGTAGGTGGTTCATCTAAAAACACACTAGTTAGGGCGATTTTAGATGAACTGTCTAAACAAGTTCAAAAGTTAGTGTGATTTCAAAATAAGCCACTTAGATGAACCACCTAAATAAATCAAAACTTAAAAGATACACTTTAAACCAAAATCCAAATAAAATGTTGGATTCTAATGGGAAGAAGTTGAGGATACCCTAGAAGTACTTCCGTCAGACGTCCCTACGGACGATGAGCCTAGTTCAAATAGAAGAGGCTCACCATATAGAGCATGAGGAATAGGAGGCAATTCAGCATTCGTTTTTAACATGGCTATCACTTGTTCGATCGTCGGTCTTTCTTTTGGTTCGGGATGAGAACACAAGAAGCCGACCAACATTAGCCGCTCCATTTGCTCAACATTGAAATTTCCACCAAGTTTTTCATCGGCTGCATCTACTATTCTCTGCTCTCTATTCAAGTACCAAACCCACTTCACCAAACTTCGACTAAATTCATCTAAGCTCACGTCTGCCGGTGGCCTTCCACAGGCAATTGCAAGAGCGAGTGCTCCAAAGCTGTACACGTCTGATTCTCGACTGGCCTTTCCGGTTGTGATGGTCTCCGGAGCCATATACCCAACTGAACCAGCTGGACAAGTCGTATGCTGTTTGATTTCATGTTTCAGTGCTCTCGCTAGACCAAAATCCCCTAGCTTGGCTGTGAAATCTGAATCCAACATCACGTTGCTGGCCTTGATGTCTCTATGCAGAACTCTCTCTGGGCTATGCTCGTGAAGATAACAGAGAACAGAGGCTATGTCACAGGCTATTCTGTATCTTTTATCCCAATCAAGGTGACACTCCGGCCTACCAAAAATATATTTGTCGAGACTTCTTTTGTGGAGAAATTCGTAGACGAGAAAAAAATCGTCCTTCTGGTGGCACCATCCCAGAAACTTAACAAGATTACGGTGTAAAATGTTACCGTTTATAATCACTTCTGACTCGTACTCTTTCTTTCCTTGATCGGTCTTTGCTTTTATCCTTTTAACAGCCACGGCTTCATTTGTGTCGGACAGGGTGCCTCTGTACACGCTCCCGAAGCCGCCCTCTCCAATGACTTCATTGAAGTTTTCAGTTGCGGCTACGAGTTCAGCATAGGGAAACTTGCGCACGGAGTGCACACTCTTTTGAAACCGTCTGTCCAGATTCTCATCGCTGTGATTCCGCCAGCTTTTTCTGGTTCTCACATACCATTTGTATTTAAGCAAAATATCAATAATAAAAATAATTAAACTAATACTAATCATAATAATGATAATAGAGTTTGCACCAAGGCCTGGGTTTGCCATCACTGTTGGGGTTGGGTCCGGACTGTTAATTAGCACTCAGTCTATGAGATCAAAGGATCGTATCAAAGTTACTCAAATCATGGCTGAGTGATAAGAATTTATCCGTGCAGGAAGAGATGTATTACGTCGGGCATGCTCGATTGTCCGATGGCCAACTTCTCTCTCTCTCGCGAAAAACAAGAGATAAATTGATATTTCCTATCACATAGGCGACCGCTCTGCAATCTTCGAGAATTTCGAAGAGTCTGTTTACAATTTTTGGGATTGTCGTAAAGACAATTCACTTTCTTAAAACAACTTCAAGCGCGGTGATCTCAAGAAACTTCTTCGTGGTTCTCAATTCATTTCAATAAACTTGAAGTACGGTGATTTCAATAAAGTTCTTCGTGGTTCTCAATTCATTTCAATCAACTTGAAGTACGGTGATTTCAAGAAACTTCTTCGTGGTTCTCAATCCATTTCAATCAATTTCAAGTACGGTGAAGGTTTCCAATTCACTTTCTTCAATCAATCTACGGTGATTTGAAAGATCTTCATGGTTCTCAATTTACTTTCTTCAATCAATTTTAAGGATGGTGATTTCAAGAAATTTTGTTGTTCGCAAGAGAATGATTGTTATGACTGGTTGGCTTTCTTTTTGTGTTGTTTATCTAAATATCAAAATACATTTACGATCATGTTTATTCAATTAATTAAAATTAATATATAATATATATTTTATTTTCAATTAATTAATTAATATGATTAAATGTACATCTTGATGTTTAGGTAGATGTTACCCTTACTTCTAACCACTTTGCAATCTTCAAAAAATTTCGAAGAATATATTTACAAATTTGAAGATTGTCATGCAAGACAATTCAATTTCTTCAACCAATTTCAAACACAGTGATCTCAAGAAATTTCTTTTTAGTTCTCAATTCACTTTGTTCAATCAACTTCAACTACAATGATCTAAAGAAATCTCATCATGGTTCTCAAGGGAGTGATTGTCTTGGCCAGCGATCTTTCTTTGAACCAATAATTAAATATATATTTAAAAGCATGAATATTGTTGTTCAATGGTAAAGCTTTCCTTCTCTAACAAGAAATAAGTGATCATTTCTTTTTGAAATCCCTTTAATAGAAAATTTTGTATGCATAATGATGAAAATTGTATCTTAATGTTTTTTAATAAATTTTTTTTATCATTTTAAGTATGATATATTAAATGAAATAATTATTTAATAAGTATTATATTTATTTTTAAATTTGGTTTACACTCTAATTTTTATTTTTATTAATAATTGTCAGAGTTTCATTCTTGATATTTATATTTATTATTATATACTTTGATTTATATGTATGATTGTAAAATTAACTTAGGTTAGTTTTGTACTCACAAATTTTATGATTCTTTTATTTTCTTAAATTTAAAATTCAAATTTCTTTCTTAACAAACTAATTCACTAGCTCTTATTAACCACACAAACATATTATACTAGCAGTTTTGTGTAGTAACACACAACAATGAGCTGATAGGCGGAGATGAACATGAAAGGTAAGAGACATGTAGAAACTAATGAAGTAGACACAAAGAAGATAGTGACATAGTGCTACATTTACTATAGTGGTGGACAATGTGTCTTGCCTATGTACATGCAATAACATAGCATAAGGTAGAGAGCGACAATAAGGAATATATTATAGAGAGAGATAAATTGTAAAAGAGTAACCAATGTATGGGAAGATGTAGATTGTTATAGAGCACCAAATCAAGGATGCAACAGTATATTAACATAAATTGTATAAGAAAAGCTATTTTAGTGCACAATGCATCAGATGCATATCTAGCAATTTGGTAGTTGTAAATATAAAACATGGTGCAAAAGTAAAAAAATTAGAAATTAGAAACATGCACATTCACAAATACTTTCCCCAATAGTGATCCATCGATAACAACCAAAGCACAACTCTATAATATTAACTATTTTATGATGCATTGCAAATGAGGGAATATAGCCAAAGCTACCAAACAATAATTAGAGTACATTATGGAAGACAACATAGACTATTTGAATATATTGCAACCATTTCCACAGAACGGATTCATAAATGACACAATATTAAATTTCCCTGTGTGTAGATTTGTATATAGCCATAGAGCCCATGCAAAACGATAACCATATAACCCAACCATAAATAAAACAATATTTCTTTTAACAAATAATATTGTCCTCTATCAATAAGACCTTATCTAAAATTGGAACAATATAGCATCTTCAACAACACCCTATCGAAAATAAAACAATTTAGCCTAAGATAGAGAACAATAATCAATAAACTTTTTGATCTTTTCTCAACAACACGCTATTGAAAATTGAAAGAATAGAGTCTGTTGAACATGAGCGTATCAAAAATTAGAGAATATAGCCCAAGGTAGACAATAAAAATTTACAGAAACTAGATAATGTCAACAATTTTGTGGATCATGAGAGGGATGATGACACAATATAGCCTTTCCAACAACACCTTCTCAAGGATGAAATAATATAGCTTAATCAAGAGAACAATAATGAACAATAGCCAATGGAATCTAACACAAAGTGTATAACATTAATTTATTTATTCCATCACAACCATAGCCTGAAACATATGAATTTTGTTTGAATCTTATCTTAGAAACATAGACATTTGTACATAAGATATATAAAATAAAACACAACAAAAGGAGCCATAGTTTCCACCCTTCCATATTGGGTCATGGAGCCTCATGGACTCTCACCAAACCCTCGAGCAAGAATATACATTGTCCACCACTTTGATCAAGGGTGGAATGAATATTTCTTATTACAATCAACATATAGTATATTAGGATCTAATTGTCTATTTGACCATGGTAACTAATTTTACAATTAGTTAATCAAATTCGCCATTATAACTGGAGTCTGTTGTGAAAAAATAACAAAAAAATGTGAAATTTAGTGTGGTGAATATCTATATTTGATAGAGAATATGTAAGTAGATTCAAAGACTTTTATAATGTATAATACAAAATATGGAATACACATATAATGCAAGGGATGAAATAAGTAAAATTTAACCATACTTGTGCACATGGCGGATTGCAGTAGGAAGACAAGAAAAAAAGGTCTAATCTCCACCCTACCATATTGGGCCACAGAGCGCCACACACTCTCACCAAAACCCCAAGTAGAAAAATAATTTGTTCCACCAGTGTGATCGATGGTAGAAGCAATGTTTTGGCCACTAATTACTTTAAACAAAATCATTGAAATCCACATTATGGCTAGAGTATGCTATTGATCAATAACAACAAAGTGTGAATTTTAGTGCAGAGGTCATCTCTAATTCATAGACAATATGTAAACCAGGAGATATCAAAGTTCTATATTTTATAACACATAATTTGCTATGGACTTGTAATGGGAGGAATGAAGTAAATAAAATTTAGGTATACCTAGTGCATGTTATAGAATGTAGTGTCAACATAAGAAAAGAAGGCCCGATGTCCACCCTACCATATTGGCTCATGGAGCATTGTGTGCTCTCACCAAACCCCCAAGCAAGAAAATAAATTCCACCATTGGGATCAATGGTGAAAGCAATGTTTAGGTTGCTGCTGACTTAATACAAGATCTAAAGGTGTCAAACGTCCATGAATGAGGATTGTTTGGGTTGTGTATGGTTGCAAACATGAAAGGATAACGTGAAGTTTAGTGTACTGAAGACATACCATTGGTAGATGATAAATCAATTAGAAAATATAAAGACTTATAGAATTCACAAAAAATAATATGCAATGTAGATGTAGTAGAACAATGTAAGTAAATAAAATATAGGCATACCTTGTGCAGGGAATGGATTGGAGTATTGAGACAAAAAAGGAGGCTTGCTTTGCACCCTACCACATTGTGTCATCAAGTGTAATGATCTCTCACCAAACCGCAAAGCAGAAAGATTAAATGTCCACCACTTTAATCAACGGTGAAGGCAATAATTTGGCACCTAAGAAAATTTGTTGAGTGGGGATCAATGTTGTACTTCTTTAATAAATTGACATGGAGTTGTGAAATAAGAAATGCAAGAAAAGATATATATTCTTACATTCTATAGAAATGGAATGTAGGTGAAGGCCATACACCTTGCAAATGTGCAATCGTAAAGCTATTTAACATTTAGTAGATTTGTACAATAGATATGTGCATCTATATTTCATCACACACATTTGTAACCTAAAATGCTTTCAATAATAAATTGACATGGAGTTGTGAAATAAGAAATGGGACAAAAGATATATAGGCTTACGTTGAATAGAAATGGAATGTAGTTGAAGGCCATACACCATGCAAATGTGCAATTGTAAAGCTATTTAACATTTAGGAGATCTGTACACAGGACATGCACATCTATATTTCACTACACACATTTTCAATCTAAAATGATTTCAATGAAACATGGTTAGACATAAGAGGAATTTGGAGTTTACTACAACAAACATGTGTCATTAGTAGAGAATATCTAAATGAACAAATATAAATAGTTGTATAGTTAGTAACCAATAATATCTAATGTATGTCCAATAGAATAGATCATATAAACAGGATACAGGCATATCTTTTGCAAAGAGGAAGGGACAATATGTAGACAATTGCATATAATTGTCTTCTGGCACCTGCAATTTTATTCAGCTGAAATCATTGTTATCTATTTTTTAAAATATATACAGTTGTGGCATTTGTCACAAAGAATTTTGGATGTAGTTGCAAAAGAAGAGGTGGAAATAATGATATATAGCCTTACCTTGTATACAAATGGAATATAGTTGCAACATGAACACCATGGAAAACTTTTGAGCATGAAGGTATTAAAAATTGTTAAGATCTATAGTAATAGCTAGAAATGTTTGCAATCTAAATTTGTTAGAATATGAAATTGTTAGAAATAAATAATTCAAGCATGATACCCCTAGAAGTAGCATAATTGGGTAAAGGGGAGGAAGCTATTGAGAGAAAAATTAAATATAGAAAATAGTTTGGGTGAGTGGGGAAGAGGAATGAATCGATGTTTGTTGTTGGGTGCAAGGGGAAACACAAGGAAACAATTGAATAGAAACTTCTCTTAGCAATGATTGTAAAGGTAAAACATTTAGAATGTTGGGAAAAGTGATTAGAACTAGACTATGGAGTAAACAAGGGAAAAGGAATAGTAGGAATCAAGGGTATTGTGAAAGAATTGAAATGGAAACAAAAAGGAGAAGTGGTATAGTTATCGTGAAGAACACAAATATTTCATCATGATGGGAATTTAGACAATTGTTGGAGGTGATCCCTTTCTTTGATTTGAATCTTGTTGTATTTGTTGGAATGTAGCCTAGAGTACCTATCAAAAGAGAAAGGTGGATCTATATGTATTCGTCCTATTGATTTAACACGAGAGAGACTTGTGAATGTTATCACTTGCCTTTTTTTAGTTCCAATATCTATTGTAGATTTCTCTACTATCAAGCCTTGATATTTATGGATTGTTGTCACCCAGGACATTGTCAATGAGGTCTGCCTTTGGCTGCCTCGTGTGATTAGGATAATAGTGATGAATCTTGGATTGTCTTGATCCCATTTTGGGCCAATGTAGTTTTGGAAGTCAACAAAAACATATTCAGATAGTTGAGGTGGTCTAGCACCCATAGCATATACAATAGCCTTCACTGAACCCAATGATTCATTAACCAGGCCAACTGCCACCCAAAGATTTGTTGTCAAAATTACTTGTTGACCAATTGCAAGAAAGAGATCTGCTTGAATTTTCTCATCATCACCATAATCAAGTGTGTTTTGTTGGGAAAATTCAGCAGCACTAATTGCAATTGGAACATTTAATTGCTGTAGCATTTTCCTATTGTGCAGAGCAACCAGCCTATTTATTAGGAATAAGTGGATAGCCTCATGAAACTCTTGGTTTTTCTTAGATGTAAGCATGGTTTTCATTCGATTCATAAGAATTTTCCAATCAAACAGGGATTTATGACAATTTCTAATATTCATAAGGAGCATATAAAATTGTTGCTATGAATCAGATTGCCCATGCTGGTGGAAGACAATGTCAAGCATGACAACAATATTAAAAGTGTGCCAAAGTGCCAATGCTATGGAATGAGAACCATAATAGGCCTTTCCATAATAGGGTGTAGTTGTGTCAAGTCACCCACGAGTATAATAGACACACCACCAAATGGTTGCATATGTCTACCAGGCAATGTTTGCCACAATCAACTATCTATTTTAAGCAACAACCTAAGAAGCTTATTTCATCAATTAGGATGTACTTAATATGTTTTAAGTCCTCTTGAAATATGTCAATGGTTGTCCTTTTAGTGGATTCATATCTCTTATTGGTATCCAAAGAGCATTATCCACTGTGGGGAATGAATATTGTAAGTAGCAACACCCATTGGGACCAAAGCAAGCAAATGATTCATTTTTTGATTCAATAATGTATTTAGTGCTCTCTATATCTTGTCAATGAGGAATGATTTACCTATGCCCAAAATTCCTTGAATTATCATACGTAGCGGTGGTGATGAGGATGGGCCAAGATGGAGTTATTCAATAATATTCAAAGCAAGCTTTTTTCTCAGAGATAGTTGATTGAAAAGTGTGGGCATTGCAGACAAGCAAAGAGTGCCTTCAGCTATATGCAATTTACTTGTTGAAACAAACTATTCAACAATGCTATGAAGATTCTCTGGAACATGGTGGTTGTCCCACCTGTGATGTAGGTCAAAATCCCATCTACCCAAGAGTTGTAGCTAGTCAAAACAAGCACTATTTGTGGCACCAAGTTGAGAGAGCAACTCCCATTCATATTCATCTACATGGGGTAGAGAGTATCTCATCAAGTGCAAGGCATATTCATGTAAGTGAATTTTTATGGTTCTCGATTGTAGGGGCATTGCCATGCCATTAGGGAACAAGATTGGAAAATCCATGCTTAATAACCCTTTTGTATTATATTCATTGATAGGGATAGGATTTATTTAAGGCCAAGGTAAGGTATTTTGACTAGTTTCTTTAATTTTTAAGGCATCTCTAATTGCCTAAAATTCTCGAGGAGGACTGGGCATCAATGGAATAAATGATGACGAGTCCTAAAGGTCAACTTCCTCATCAACAATGCTTTCTGCAGTTGTCATTGGTTTAATTGGGTTATTCGTTGGTTGTTCCTTATGTGTAGAAGATCAAATATGTCAGTACTTATATAAGGAAACAAATTTAAAGCATCACAATCTATTGCAACATCACTATAGTATGGGTCCTTCTCAATTTTATATATTAATATAGCCATGACATTATGTTTGTCAACATAGCAATCATAGTTTGTCCCTTGAATGCCAATTCTTCGCACAATCATGACTTCAAGATCATGTAGACAGCATGACAAAAAAGTTTCAATGGCCATGATGTCTCATGGGAAGCTTATAGTATGGCTACTATATTTGTATTGGCCCTCTCTAGCATGGGTTACTTGCAAAATTGGAGCAACTTTGGCTATAAGCATTTCTTTGACTTGAGTAAGATTTGCAAGGACGACTAGTTGTGGTCCTAGATCCATTTTGTTTGCTACGCTAAATCTGTGGACACCTTTTTCAGAAGCACAATGCAAACAAACAATGCTAGCGTTCGATGCCTAGACTCTCATGTCAACGTAGCTCTCATTGCAAATAATTTTTTTTTAATTCAGATAAAGCATCAATGCATCGACAAAAGGAATGCATAGCAATGCAAAAATTTTCACCAAACATGTTGCTTGAGTGATGGGTTTCTGATGATGTGGATGGAAAGAAATGACTAGCAAGGGTTTGTAGTAGTGTACAACTAGGTATTGTGGGGGAAGATTCACTACTATGGCTATGCTGCAACTACGTAGACGTGGGATTTGAGGGAGTGCAATAGCGAGCAAGTCTTGCTAGTGAGCTTGTTTGCAATGGCAACATGCCTAGCTAGGCATGTGGTGGCAAGCCAAGTGGATCTAGAGCACATCTTTGTTGCAAGTATTTAGATCACTGACCTTCACAAATCTAGTCTTTGTGATGTGCATAATAAAGTTGGTTTCTTTTGCATTTTGTAGCCTTTTTATGATCCACACTCAATGTAGCATTCAAACTTGAAGAAGGCTGTGAAGCCTACATTAATAATATTAAGCAAATAATAAAATGGTTGCAAACACCAAGTTCAAGGGAAATTGTATAACTAAAGCGGCCAAGCTAATTGAATATGCAGCAAAAAAGCCATAAGTAGATAGCAACACTCAATAATACCCTATGGAAAAAAATATAAACTATATAACATGAACTAAATTTTACTATGTTCCAACCATTAACACAATATGGAAGCCATAAAGGAAATAATATTGGTTTGAATAGTGCCCTAGATCGAAGGCTCACAAAACAAAACAATCCATAGTAATAAAGTGATGCACAAAGAAGGAAAAATGCACACATGGGACAATTATTTTTTTCAACAATGCTTTATGGGAAATGGCCAAACAATACATATATGTATATGTATAGATAAATGTATGTATCCATATGCATTGTATTTAAAACTGCTTTCAAACTCCCATTAAAAAAACAAGAATGTAACCAATGAACAAATAGCTAATACAAAATGAAATGGAAGAAAGGAATGCCTGCTCTCCACCCCAGCATACTAGGTCACAAAGCCCCGTCAGAACAATATCATTGCAGAATTGGCTAATTCAAAAGAAAATGTGCCAATTTCAATACTAAATTTTCCCATGCATTGACGAGACTTCTTTTTAGCAAAGCATTTTTAGTGTTAACCCATGTCGCATATACTAGTAATTAGTCAAGTATGATGATACATAGTTTAATACTTAAATACTCTTCTAAAAAAGAAGTCTCGTCAATGGTATAAGCTCAAGTGTCTCCACAAATTTTTTCCCTATGATCAATCATGAAATGAATGCTGCTTATTACTCCTGATATAGCACCTTTCATTCTAACGACTATTTTTCAAGCGTAGAAGCGATAATACCCAAGGAATCACAATTGAAATTATGCATTGCATGCATATATATGGATTTCTTACTTGAAAATATTAAACTATGGCATAGGGGAGGGAAAATTTTGAAAATAAAAAACCCACATGTAGATAAATACTTTTCCTTATAGCCATTTATTAACAATAACCAAAGTAAACATATATGGAAATGTATTTGCAAATGTATATATACATATGCAATCTCTTTTCAATGGAGAGTGTAATGAATGGAAGGTACAACGCACTCTTTAAAGAAGAGTGAACTGCTAATGATGCCTATGGCTATGCATCATCCCTTCCTTCATTACACTCTCCACCTAAAATAACTTCACATTTTTTTATTACACATGCATATACACATATACATATTTATATACATATAGTACAATGAAGACAAGAATGTATTTGCAAACACCAGATCAACAATTTCAGACTTTTTCTACTTGGAAATATAAAAGGATGTGTACGCCAACTAAAAAAGAAATAATGCAACCAATAGATACATGGGTAATAGAAAATGAAATAGACCAAAGAAATACTTGCTCTCCACCATACCATAGCGGGCCATGGAGCCGCATGGGGTCTTAGCAAACCCCTAGGAAAGAACATACATTAACCACTAGAATGATCAATAGTGAAACCAATGCTACTTACTATGTCCAATATAGAACCTTTCATACTAACAATTATTACTATGACATCACTATTAGCAGTATTTATCGAATGCATATCTAGCGATTTTTCAGTTGTAAATATAAAAGATGGTGCAAAAGTAAAAAATTGAAAAATTAGAAACATACACATTCAGATATACTTTCCCCAATAGTGATCTATCTATGAAAAACAAAGCATACACATATGTAAATGTATTTGTGTGACATAGATTTTGGGAACCCAAGATGATTCCTCTCTTCCTAAGATTTTTCACCTAGAAAGAGAGAGATTTAGGTCCCAAAATACTTATGTAACACTCAAATTAGGATGTACGCTATATGATTTGATGTAAATGAACTTAAGTAAATGCAATTGACTAATTGAAATGAACTACAATGAATGCAAAAGTGCAATTTAATCTATGTTTTAAAACATATTGTGATATGCAAATAACATTGAAAATGAAGAAATTATGCAAAATGGAAAGAGATTGATGAAATCAGGGTGCACCTGGATGAAATATGAGTTTTCTGGAATGTCTGGAATGCTGATAAATTTTATTGGTTTTTCATAGTGGGACTCATTTGCCAAGGGTGGAAAATTAGTCCTCCTAAAAATGAAAAAGTGTTGGAAACTTATTTCTGACAGTTGGGATCCGAGATCTAACAAAATACAAATTTTTAGACCTCAGGTGGGCTCATTTTCCAAGGGTGGAAAATCAGTCTACTCCTAGATTTCTAAAAAAATAGATAGTAACTCTACAACACTAGATTTGGGAATGTCTGAATGTTGGGTTGCCTAAAATAGTTCTTTAGGAAACGGACAAAAAAAACTCAATAAGCTTGAAACAATGATATGTTGACTTGAAGAGCCTACTTGACTTGATTTCCACTTTTCAACACCTTTAAACTTGTCAAATCTACAAAACAAAGGCTACAAATGTTGAAGGGTTAGCAAATAGGGGTTTTCCTTGGTCAAACCCCACTTTGGTAATCAAACCCAATATAAATAAATGAAATGCAAAGGAAATGTAAACTAACAACATGAAAATGCTATTAACTCACCAAATCCTTGATCTTATAACTCTGAAGTAATGTCAATGGCTGCTTTAAAGTGCTTCAATAGTTGCTTCAATTGATGATGTAGAATGTTTGAGTGCCTGAATGTATTAGGAGATTGAATACTTGAGTGAGGAGATGTAAAATGAGATGAAAAATGCCTATTTATACAATTCTTGTCCCTTACTATCCATTCATACCTCATCACAAGCCGACATCAACTGAATTTTAATAAAATCTCAAAAGGAAATTTGAAATATTTTGAATTTGGGGCCAAGGGGGACTCATTCACCACCCATGGCGAATGGGTCCCACCTAGGACCTAAATCCATGTGTCAAGAATTTTTTTTGTTTAATGTTGTTTGTTGAGATAATATCAAAATATACACTTAATTAAGCATATGAGGGTATAAAGAGACAAAATAAAGCATAAGAAAGGTGTAAATAAGGAGATTGTGCCTAGAAAAGCATGAAATCTTGTTACAAGACTTTACAACACTTTAATATAAGACTTTTTGATGAGTAAAAAGGTGATTTTTAGGTAAAGTGTATTAAATAGAGTCTAGAAGAATGTGGAAATTTCTTACAACACTTCACAATACCTTCACAAGACGTTGTTCTTTGAGTTTTAGTACCTAAATAAGCATGTTCAAGCCATGATACATCATAAAATCAAAGCAAAATAGTTTTAACACCATGAAACAAGAACTAAAAGGCCATGAAAATGACAAGGGGCCATTTTTCTATGGAACATTTATCCCCCACTTTAGTGTGAGGACGAACTTGCTTCTTCACACTAAAGTAGCCATGAAAATCCTAGGGAGGGTTCAAATGCACCTACACTAGCAAGATGGAATACAATGATCAAGAGGGATGATCAAGCCCCTAGGACAAATATCCCATGGAAAACTAGACATAAGGATAAAGGAACACACAAGTGTTGAAATGAATTGAATGAAGCTTTGATCATCAATCCAACTAGTTGTGAAAAGAGATCTAAGCTGATTGATTGAAAAAGAAAATGTGTACTCACTCTGGGGCCACAAAACTAGTTATCTACGGGGTGAGAAGGCCTAGCTGTATACTCAATCTAGGGCCACAAAACTAGTTGTCTGCGGGGTAAGAAATCAAAAAAATAAGTAAGATACATATGCTAGCTGGTATGCACTCACAAACACAAAAGTGGATATGGGGAAAATTCATGCCACTAGTTGGGCTTCCCGCTCAACCATGCCAAAGCTATACCCATTCCATAACTTTAACAAGGCGTTGCAAAGACAAAGAAATATAAATTTTGGTTTAAGTTTCATGATATAATCAAAAGAGGATGGCACCACAGGCATGCAAGTTGTGTTATGCAAGGTGGCCAAATGAGGATGCAATAATGTGAAAGATTGTTCAAAGGAGTCTTGTTTAGTTTATAAGGTCAGTCACTTAGAGAACATTGTGTCTAATGTCTCCAAGAGAGGACCAATAAAAGAATAGTATATTCACAACTTAGGCGATGTAGTGTGTTGCATCAAACCACAAAGAGGAAT